>CANYBF010142013.1:0-20807 GCA_948192965.1 Dalechampia spathulata | reverse complement strand
ATGCTAATTAATATTAATATTTGCTCTCATTTTTTATAAAAAAATAGATGAAAACATTATATAAACAATATTTTAAATAAGTATACAATGCTTATAAATGACGGGTCAAAAAAATTTGAAAACATAAAATATAAAATTATTATAAATGACGGGTCAAAAAAGTTTATCCTAACGTGCAACGCACGTTAAGAAACTCTAGTTTTATTAAAAATGTATACATTAATATATTTATAAATAAAAATATTTGATAAATATATTATTTAATTCAAAATATTTTATAAAATTTAACAAATTATAAAATATATAAATATCAAATATAATAGTATTAAAAATGATATTTTAAATAATATTTAATGTAATATTTAAAAATTCATAAAAATAAATATTTATATTATATAATATTTCAAATATATGTACACTTTATATTTAATTTTATAAATTAAATAAAATATTATATTTATTTTATTAATGATTTAAATGAAATGGGTAACACAAAATTTTTAATATGATGGAAAATATATTATCATAAAATATGTTTCTGAAAATAAAATAGAATAAATAAAGAAGAATTTTGATAATTAGCGTAAAAGTTTTTAAAAATTACTAAATTGTATATTTTGAAAAATTATTAAGTAAATAATTGATTTTTGATTATTATATCTATATATATATTTCAAATTTGAATCAAATATAAGTAATAATTGATGTAATATTTTTAAATTTTGTTTAGTTTTTAATTTTTAAATTAAATTAATTCATTTTATTAGTATATTTGAATTTTAAACTTAAATTTACTCAATTTATTTGATTAAATTTTATATGTTTTAAAATATAGACAAAAAAAATTAGAAAAATACACTCATTCTTTAATAAATTAAATTAAATATAAAATTTTAAAAACTCTATTCAAATTCAAAATATTATATCATTATCATATTTAATCGTTAGAATTTAATTCTTATATTATCATGATATTTTATTATTATTTTAAATCAAATAATCCACTTAAATTTAATTTTATCAAATATTTTAACTTATTGAAATAACTAAAGTGATTGATTTTTTTAAACAACGGCGAATAGGGTTCCAAATTAATTCATAAGCATAAATATTTATAAGTTAATTTAAATCTATAAATATTTAAAATATTAAATAATTAAATATTTGATTACAAAATTTATAAATTGATTAATAAATAAGTAAAATATTTAATAAAAAATAGTTTATGAATAGTTTTATCAAAATATTAATGTATATTAATTAGTAATTTGAATGAACTAACTAAAATTATAAGATATTTAATAGAACTTTTAAATTCATGGGTTGTGAAATAAATCAAAATTTTAATTTATACTACTGAAATTTTTATTTTTATTTAATAAAAATAGGAACAAATATTGAGATTTTAGTAGAAATAATTATAAAAATGATAGATATTATAAATCAGGGATATTTCAAATTTTTATAAAATTATGATAAAATTTATAATAAATTTTTCATAAATTAAATTAAATTTAAAATAGGCATATATTAAATCTTAAAACGGATTTTTATGAATATATTTAAAAAATATTCTATTTTTTATAATTTTTTTAAAAAATAATTTTTATAAAATTTTTCTATCTTGAATAAATCTAAAAATCTCAATAATAATTAGGAGTAATGTTTTTCTTTTTTATGAAAATGTGAATTTTGGATAAAATGGGAGTTGATAGTTAAGAGTCGAGAATGGTCTGAGAGTTTCTTTAATGACGTGGCACCATTACTCAACAACCTTCTTTTGCTTTTCTAGTTTCAGGATACCGCATAGATTTAAAATTTTATTTATTTTTATTTTAAATTGAATTAAAGGTAATTTTTTTTATCAAATTTATTTCTTTAAAATTAATGGAATCAAAATGAAAATTTAAAAATAGAAATAGAAAAAATGCAAACCCTCTAATATTTACTTCAAAATATCTTTTTCATATTTTTCTTATAATTAAATTCTCAATAACTCAATTATATTTATATTTGATATGATATGTTTGTATATATAATGTAATGATAATTATATTATACATTTAATAAATTGAGAATGTCAACAATATAAGATATTTTTACAATTTTATTAAAGATTTTGTTATTTCAAAAATAATCATAAATAATATTTTCCTTTATATGGAATTACTTACTATAAATTAACACTATTACTTATAGATAATTAAAATAAAAAATTTAATTTTAAAAATTTAGATTTTTCAATAAAATTTTATTTGCTTAAAACTAATTATTTATGTGTTTTTATATAAAATCATATCATGAAAATTAATTTATAGATTAAAGTATTAGATAATAAAAATAATTAGTATTTATATTTAATTTTTAAATTAAAATTAGTTGTTATGAATATAAATTAAAACTACTCTATTAGATAGTAATAAAATTAATTTTAACATATTAAACTATAGAATTCTTAGATCAAAATTATATAATAAAAAATCAATATTTAAAATTTAATTTTAAATATAATTTTTAAATTAAAATTAGTTGTAAATATAAACTAAAATTATTAAATAAAATAAATTTAGTGGAAAGGGATAGAATTATTCTTCTTATTTATAAATTGTAAAGGAAGGCATCTGCCATAATATAATTCATATTTGTGATAAAAGAAAAACCTTTCTTTAGCAACCCTATCTCTTATTGACCTCCTCTGGCATTTGTATTTTTTTACATTCTTCTTATTTACTTTTTACTGGCCAAGTCTTGATGACAGTGATCAAATTGTTTTATCTGCTCTACTATTGTTATTTGATTTTATTGAAGTATAATGCAGACGATAATTCATAATAATTAAATATTAAAACAATTTTTGTACATTTTGATATTTAATTTCTCTTAAATCTATTTGAAAACTAAATGATGGATAAATTAGATGAGTTACCAACGACACCATTATAATATGTTTCAAAATATTATTCTTATTCTATCATTTGTATTAAATTAAGATACGCACAATGATTTATTATGCTTGATAAGTCATGGATCAACGTCATAGTTATTTCTTGCAAATAATAAGAAAGAAAATAAAAGGAAAGATTTCTAATGTGAAAGTTCAACTTTTTTATTAGTTGAATGTTCAACGTGTCAAGAGTTAAAGTATTCAAATTGTAAGAAAATTATTATATGTGTTAGACTTTGAGGTTCTTGATCTTTTCATATTAATAAATCATGTTTATACTATTAATAAAGTATGTTAGCCTCATAATTATGGATTTTAATGTTAATAATTAATTCATTTGAGTTTTTACATATTTAATTAATTTTTAGGATGTGTACAGTTGTATCATAGTTGGTACGGGTATACCACCAAGCTTTCTAGCCTGTATAACCATACCACAAGGCTTTTTGTGTTTGGTACGAACATACCATTTGGTTGTATGGTCGTACGGATGGATTTAGGCTATAGTATAGTCATACCACCTGCGTGTACAATCGTACTCCTATTGAAAATAGTTTTTTCAACATTGTTTTAAAATGTTATAAAACGATTCTTTTGCATTTATTATATCTCTAAAGGTCATTTGAGCTGGAGAAAACTTATATTATTGTGGATTAACCTTATTGAAGGTAAGAAATCAATCATTGATCATTAATTTCTTTATCAAGCTCATTTTTATGTGATTTATGTATTTCTTGATTTTTCAAGTTGTAAATCACTCTAAAAAGGATTTTTGGGTTATCAATCCTTATTTTTCTCTTGGATTATATTTTGAGAGATGGGAAGGAATTGTGATTGAGTGAGATTTTGTATGAGCCTTAGGAAAACACATTTTGTAAAGGTTTAGTGTGAGCCTTTGGGAAAACACTTGAATATTACTAGAATTATAATTCTAAGGTAGTAATCTATGTTGAAAGATGAGTGGAAACATAAGTTGTTTGTTTGGGTAAGTGGATGTAGGCATTTGTTTGATGAACCATTATAAATTTCTTATGTTCCATTTTTTCTCTCTCTAATTCTTGATTAACTATTGTGTTACCTCTTAGGATTTCAATTGGTATCAGAGATTGAGCTCTATCTTTCAAGAATTAACATTCTTAGAGTTAAGATCAAATGATGACATATTATCTAGAAAGACAATATTCCATAAAACCCCCTTTCTTTGATGGGATAGATTACTCTTATTGGAAATATCAAATGGAGATATTTTTGAAGAGTGATGGAATTGATTTATGGAACTTAATTGAAAGTGATTAAAGGTATTTCCTATAACTATAATTAATCTTCCTATAACTATAATTAAAGGTATTTCCACATTGAAGCTTAAGAATGAGTGGAATAGTGAAGAGAAGAAGGCTAATGATAAGAATAAAAAGGCTATGAATATATCGTATTGTTTTATTAGTAGCGAAGAGTATGGGAGAATCTCTCATTACATGATAGCCAAATAAATTTGGGATGCTTTAGAGACACATCATGAAGGCACAAATCAAGTGAAGACCAAGAAGCTTCAACTTTTAACTCATTAATATGAGTTGTTCACTATAAGGCAGTATGAGAGTATATCAGAGATGTACAATAGGCTTATAGTGATCATTAATGGTCTAATGAAGCTTGGGAAGGTTTATGCTATAAAAGATATCAATAATAAGATTCTTAGAGTTCTTCCAAAGAAAGATTGGGAAGCAAGGGCGATTGCAATTGAGGAAGCAAGTAATCTATCAATGCTTTCTACTGATATGTTTTTAGGAAAGCTCTTCATGCATAAGATCACCTTAAGGCAAGGTGTTGAAAGGGATAATAGAAGAGGATTAGCTTTCAAAGCCATCAAGGAAGCAAGTGAGAAAGAAGAATCTATAAGTGAAGAAGATGTTGAAGGTGAAATTGATATTCTCATTAAAAGAGTTAGAGATCTTATTTTGAAGAAGGAGAAGCTTAAGAGTGAATGTCCTAGATTGAAGAGACCATCAAAGTCATATAAGAAGAAAGCTTTCAAAGCTACTTGAGATGATGAGAGCGAATCAAATGATGAAAGCTTAATTGGAGAGCATGTTGCTAGCTTTTGCTTCATGGCAAAGGAGGATGAAGAAGATCTTAATGAGGTAAGCTCTTCTAATCAATCTCTTAATCATGAGTTTGATAATGAGTTGAGTGTCTTAGAGGTACTTCTTGTTAAATGTGAGCAATTGGCTAAGAAAAATAAAATTTTTAAATCTAAAAGCTTAACTTAGACAAATGAGATGGTTGCTTTGTCACACCCCGACCCAAGACCCAAGGGATGACGACATGATCCCGTAGCATAACCATCACTTTCCCGTCTCAGGAAAACAATAATTATACTACCAGGGATTTTAACCTCTAATGCTCGTATAAAAATCCAATAAATAAAAGGATATAAAAATAAATACAAAACCCTGAATATATACATGGATTATTATACAATACATTTAGTACTTATTGTGTAGCTTTTGGTGGTATTTTGTATACACTCACATTTGTATAACAGGTTTTTGTATATATGAAATACAGTATAGCCTGTTTTTGTATGTTGCTTGAGTGCATGATGAATGGATCCCGGGTATATGATTTGTGCATCACGTTGTTTCCATCACACAACCACCATTAGGCTTAGAGTGTGTCCCCATACGACGTACTCACGATGCATCCCTTGTGGTAAGGGCACTGGTCTTCTTCTGGGGGGCCGTTGTCTATGCTACGGGAGCATGTCCCCCTGGGTATGGGCTGGGTGTGACATGATCAATACCGGTACTTCTCGCACCTGTAGGGCATCTCACCCCTTCATCATATTGATCAATACCGGCACTTCTCGCACCTGTAGGGCATCTCACCCCTTCACCATATTGATCAATACCGGTACTTCTCGCACCTGTAGGGCATCTCACCCCTTCACCATATTGATCAATATCGACACTTCTCGCATCTGTAGGGTATCACTCTTTTCATATCAATCGGTACCTCTCGTACCTTCATATCGCCACCCTTATTGCACCCCTCACATGATATGCTATGCAAACAATCATAATGCATGAACAAGCTGATCATCCCATAATCATAAGGCACGTTCCTTCTCAGAACCAAAAGCCATACATACGTTCCTTCTCGGAACCCATAAACCGCAATCACAAGCACCAAAAGCATAAACAAGCATAATCACAAGGGATTCAATCCCCGAGCATCAATTCTAGGCCTTACAGGGCCGGAGAACAAGAAAAGAAGCTAAACCATAGCACAAACATAACTCACTAGCATAAACCTGGAGAAAGAAGACTGCTATCTCTAGCCCGTGATCCCGTCTCTAACAAGCTCTAGCCTCAACTGCAAGCTCTTACATTATCCCGATGCTTAGAAATTCGTTCCTCTGTGTTTTCTAGGGTTTTAGGACGATTAGAAGGGTTTAAGGAGAGAAAACATAAGAAAAAGGGCTTAGGTTTCTCTATTAAAAAGCCCAACTTAAGTCGCATACAACCGTACCACCACTCGTACGCCCGAACCAAACTAAAAACCCTGACAAACCCAATCTCCTGCGAGTTGCGGTACGGCCGTACCACCCTTTGGTACGCCCTTACGACCACCACTCCCTTGATGCACACATTTTCCTGCGAGCACGCGTACGGCCGGACCATCCTCTGGTACGCCGGTACGGCCTCCAGGAGCCCTAGCCCCTTGTCTTCCCCTGCTTTGTACGACCGCACGGATCCCCGTACACCCGTACCACACTCTAAACTCCTCTTCTCACCCTTAAACTCACTCCCAAACCACCTGAAATACCCAAAACACAACCCAAACATGCATGTCATCATGCACACACCTAGCATACATACAAATACACATTCAATACGTCATCACGTCGCATACACAAGTATATATACACTGCACATACGCATGCAATTGTACCACAACATGTATACATACACGTATACATCCAAGCAAACATACAATAAATACTAAAACACCTAGGGGGTCAAACGCGGATGTAACATGCTTGAAAATGGAAATGGATGCTTTAACCTCTTCTAAAAGAGATTTTAAAAACTCATTTGAAAATGTTGAAAATATTTCAATATTAAATGAGTCATTGACAAAAGAAAATGAAGATTTGTCTTTGAAAATAAGAATTTAAAAATAGAAAATGAGCTTTTTAAAAAAAAACCTTTCAAAATTTGAAATTAATGGCATTAAAATTGATAGTATTCTTCAATGCCAAAAGCTCAAATTTGATAGGAAAGTTATTGGCTATGACCAAAACACCCCCTCTTCATTAAAAGGCCCTAAATTTCTCAAATCTACTCCTATTAAGGAGGTTTCCAAGAGAAATGAAAGTAAAAGAATTGAAAACTCCAATGCTAAGAGGTTTAAGACCTCAATTAGAAGTTAATTGCATAAGAATAGCAATTGTGGGGCAAAATATGTCAATGAAAAGCCAAAAAATATGAGTTTACATTCAAATAAAAAAATTGGAAATGACATAAAAAATAAACAAAGGAAAGTTCATTTTCATAGACCAAGAAGTTGAAAATCTAAACCCTTTCTTAGTCATTATATTTATTGTGGCAAGTTTGATCATTCTAATTATAAATTTTTTATAATGTTAAATCACTTGGAATATATTCCAAATGACTCATATGAAGCTAACCCTTATGGACCTAAATACATTTAGGTACTAAAAATAAATTGAAGTTATTTTATAGATTCGCTTAAAGTTCACAAGAATGAATTAGGTAGATATTTAAGCAACAAGATAAAATGAAGCCTTCTTTGCATTAATCAATTGAAGAATGAGACTATGCAACTTCTTAGGGGGAGTTTTAGAGCTTTATGTTTTTGTGTTATGTTTATTGGATTATTATGTATATTAATATCATGTGTGTTGATTGTGTTTATACTTGTTCAAGTTGATTGTATTTCGTTGATGATGATTTTGTGTGTGTTTGGTATTGATTATATTTTGAACTTGGTTTTTGTTTTGCTCAACTTATTTGAAATTAATCTTTAAGCATTTTTTTTCAAAAACACAGTTATGTATCAATTCATATGTATTAAGACATATATTTGAATTTTTAAATTAGTATCATATGTTTCATATACTTTAATGATTAAGTTTGGCTTGTTTTCTTTTTGATGTAGCTAAAGGGGAGAAGTAAGGTAAAATGGTTTTTTAGTATCAAAATTTGCTTTTGATCATGTCGTTGACATTTTCATTTGAGAAAATGTGTATTTATTGATGTTGTTGACTATGTTTAATCAAAACTAAGCTCAAAAATTACTCCCTTGCATTGTAAATAATACATGGTGAATATTAACAAACAATGTTTATGGATTTTAATGTTAACAATTAATTTATTTGAGTTTTTACATGTTTGAGTAATTTTCATTATGTGTACGGTCATACCACAATTGGTTTGGGCATACCACTAAGCTTTCTAGTTGGTACGGGCGTACCACAATACTTTTTAGGTTTGCATTTTTTGCAGTAGTTTTCATACGGGCATACCATTTAGTCGTACGATTGTACATATGCGTTTAGGTTGTGGTACGATCATACCACCTGCACGAACAACCGTACGCCTGTTAAAAACAGCTTTTTTAGCATTTTTTTAAAATATTATAAAATGGTTCTTTTGCATTTATTGCATCCTCAACGATCATTTGAGTTAGAGAAAACTTATATTATTGTAGATTAACCTTATTGAAGATAAGAAATCAATCATTGATCATTAATTTCTTTATTAGGCCCATTTTTATGTAATTTATGTATTTTTTGATTTCCTGAGTTGTAAATCACTCCAAAAAGGATTTTTAGGTTATCAATCCTTATTTTTCTCTTGGATTATGTTTTGATAGATATGAAAGGATTGTGATTGAGTGAGGTTTTATATGAGCCTTGGAAAAACACATTTTGTAAGGGTTTAGTATGAGCTTTTGGGATTGTAATCTCTGTTAAAAGATTAGTGGAAACCTAAATTATTTACTTGGGTACATGGATACAAACATTTGTTAGATGAACCTCTATAAATTTCTTATGTTCCATTTTTTCTCTCTTTAATTCTTAATTAACTATTGTGTTATAAATTAAAATGAAATAGAAGAAAAAGAATTGTTCAATTATCAAAAGATAATTACAGTGTCCAATAAAAATGAATTTAAAGGGAAATTAATGAAAGTAAATAAAAGAAATTGACAAGCTAAAAGAAAGCTAATTATGATATTTGATTTATATTGTCGATTTATTTGAGCTTTTGGATTGGTTATTGATGATTGATTTATTGGTCCTTTTCATATGAATTTGTCTTTACTATTTATAGATGTTATTCATTGATATTTTTGACCCATATATATTCATATACTCTCAATTAGATGGTAGTTAGTTCTCAAGTGACATAATTGATAGTTAACGTTAGCTTGATATTTGTTACTATCTTTAGTGGAGAGTATAATTATATATTTTTAAATAATAAATTTAGATAATTACAATTATATCGATATGATTATTTTGAACCATATTATTTAAAAATCAACCATAACAAAAAATCCTCTCAAATGTCAAAAAGTTTTTCTTCAACTTTGAATGATCATATTTATATGATGTCTTTAACAATAACATGGAATTTTGTGGTTAGATAAATTAATACATAGTCGCTGATTCCTTTTAATTTACCCAAATACATGAAAGATTCTCTTCCATCAATTTGGATTATCAAGACCATTGTTTCTTTATTTCTAGAGAGTTTATATTCTTCCTCACCCGTTAGGAATGATCAATATTGAATTACATTTTCATTCATTAGAAAGTTATATCCTTTGATCCTAAATATCTTTTATTTAGTACTTTATTTATGAGCAATCTCATATTTGTTCATTAGTTTTTTGTTATTAAAAATTTCAAGTAGTATGATAGGTGAAATGAATGCAAACTTTTCTTTAATTTTCTCTTATTCTTTTTGTTTCATAGTTTAAGTTTATCATATAAGATTATGAACACATTAACAGTAAAATAACATGTGTTAGTTTTCATCTTTAATCATTATTTATATATTAACAATTAATGATAACTGCATATCAATAAATATAAAACCAATGAATGTTCCATATTTAATCAAAAAATATATATCATTATACTATTAATTGATTTATAATTTTATACGATGAATCCGATCAAATATTAAAATAATTTTTTCCTAAACTCAAAATAATCATATATGTATCATGTATTTAAAGATGATTGGAAACCTTTTCTTTAAACAAATATATGGAGATTTTGTCTTCATCAATTCCACCCATGAGGAATTGATTTTGAATTTCATTTTATTTTATAAAAAAATCATATTCACTTGATCCCAAATCACTTTCATGTATTACTTTATTCATGATCTTTATGCATTTCCTTTTAGTTTTATTGGTTTTAGGATTAGTTTCTTTTAATTGATATTTTTTCCTTTTGTCAATATCGTCTGGTGGACTTTCCTTTCTTTTTATTGTTCACAATATAATTATGTATTAATACCGTATGGATTTTAATTCGTTTAAATGTCTATCATATATCATTATTTTTTTATGTATATAGATTTATTATTTAGTTATTCATTTATATACAATTTATATTATTTATATAAATCTTTTAATATTTAAATTAAAGTATTGACATTTATTTTAAATAATAGATTAGCTTATATTATATCTGGTAAATAAATTAATATAGTTTTTTTTTCTTAAATCACATAAATATCCATGAAAAGAAACCTGATTGTGGAAATCCAATTTTTCCAAACTAATTTTAGAAATAACCTAATTAGGAATTTTTATATTGAAATCATTATTTTACATAGGGATATATTTGGAACAGCAATCCAATAATAGAAAAAAAAAACACTTTTGCTGAAAAATAAAATAAAATAAAAATTAATTTTAGATCAATTTTTTAACAATATAATATAATATAATATAATTATTTATCAATAAATAATTGTATTGGTTTTAATTTTCAAATATTATTAATTATTCATTTTATTATCATTATATTACGCCTTCATTACATTTTAGCCATCTTAATATTTGTTTGAAGTAATGTTTAAAAAAAAAATCATGAATATTTTTCATTTTAAAATTTATAATTTTTAACTTTGAATTGATAAAATTTATCTTTTATTTTATATTAACAAGAATACAAACTATCCAGTATTTATTTTATTTATACATGTAATTGATTTATTAATAAATTTGTAAGCTAATTTATTAACTAAAATAATGATAATTTATTTTAATTATATATATATATAAATAATATATTTATGTTTTTTATTAATATAAAATTATTAATTAAAATATGTTATAATTAAAATATGTTATAACTAAAATATGTTATAATTTTATCTATATATTTTCCTTTTTAAATAATTTATTTTATAATTTATATTTTTAAATTTATTAAAAAATTTAATTAATTAAAATTAATTCGACTCATTTATAATCTCAACCATTATTATATATATATATATATATATATATATATATATATATTTTAATGCTATATTTCTTATAATTTAAACTTGATTTACTTTTCCATAAATAAATATGATATTACTTAAATTAATACTAAATATTAAATTATTTCAAATTAAATTACTAATATAATATAAATAAAAATTAAGTAAATAATTAATAAAAATAATAATTCAAACATTTTGACTTATTTTTCATTCAATATGCAAATCATTTATATTTTTAATTATTTAATCCAATAAATTATAATAACTAAAATATAAAATCACATTAAAAATTAAATATGTTAAATAAATAAATTTCAAATTTATCGAATGGGAGCCCTAACTGTAATCGTGTTCTAATAACAATGTATATCTTCACAAATTATTTAATGAAAAAGTTGGATATAGTAGTTGGAAATTTACTCAAACACAGTATTTGATTTCCTTTTCAGGGTTCCATAACGATCACTGCAACATTAGGTTTTGGATTTGCGAATCTAAAGCAGAAGAGCAAGCTTCTGACTTTCCGGAAGAGAAAGCTGTGGATATAGTAACGAATCAGTTGCCGCGAAGGGAATATCTCAGAAGAGATGAAAGGAAGGAGTCATGGGAATTATACAAATCCATGTTTGACAATGCATCAACCATGGGCTTCTCTATTAGTTCATGGAATCAAACGTATTGAAGGCAGGTCCTGGCCCTCTCCTATTCGAGGTAAATTTCTGTTTCATAACTTAAGATTTCGATACCCGGTTGCCTTTCTAATCAGTTTATATTTTTATAAGAAAAATATTAATATTCTTTGATCTGTTTGGATGATGAGAAAACTATGGAAAATAAAAAAAAAGAGAAAATTTGATCTTTTTTTTTTTTGCGATTGAGCGTTTAATTGGCTGAGGTCTGGTTTCTGCCTTAATTTTGTTAACTCTAATAAAATTTGATATGCCAACTGAAAGGCTTCAATCGTCGTCTGTTCTTCTATGTTCTAACATTTGGATTCTCTGTATGATATTTTTCTCTGTTCTTGGAAAATGTTATGATTCTTCGTTTAATTCTTTTGTCAGAAACATGAAACTTCCGAGATTAATTACTGTATCCTTGCCTGTTTCACCCTTCTTCATATGCTTGTGTTGTGCTTTGAAGGCCGACTTTGGATTCATGCTGCAAGTAAGCTTCCAGATGAAGCTACAGTCAAAGCAATGGAGGATTTTTACAGAGAAATCTATGCTGTAAACGGCATTACTGATATTAAGTTCCCTGAACATTATCCAGTTTCAAGACTTTTAGGTATTTTTGTTTTGTCAATTTTCATAGCTTGATTACTGTTTCTTTTCTGTAGACGAGCTCGTAGAATTCCTGATAGTAAGATTTTGGCTTACTGGTTCCACCCGGAGACATTCTGGAAATAAAATTGTTCATTGTCATGTAGGGTGCGTTGAAGTGGTTGGTTGTATTAGATGTGAAGAGCTAGTAAGCTGGGAGGCTATCCCTGAAGGGGTGAGCTAATCAGATTTTCTGAACTTCTCTATCTGTAAGCTGTCGTTCCGGTTAATGATTCTATGGACAAAGTCAATTAATCTGGATCTGTGTTTCTTCGCAGGCAAGGTTGGAAGGACAGACAGACTTTTGCTGGCTTTGTGAACAGCCCCAGGTGTGCCCGTCACCTCAACCTGCAACTAGCAGATTTTCTCTAATTACTAATTACTAATTACTAGTTTCTCTTTCTTTTCTGTAGAAATTGCTGGTTCCATTCGAGATGAGGGGTTATCAAGGTGTTTATAACTTGCAAAAGAAGGTGTATTTACAGAAAATGGTTGAGATAAATCTAGTTATTTGCATCGATATCCACATTGAAATTTAACATTGAATAAATATTGGCACATTGGCAGATATTTGAGGCTGCAGTTAGAGGTCTCACCCCAGTTATAGGTCCGATGCCTGTGAAATTTCCCCTTCCAAATCCTTGTGATGTCTTTTCTTTAAAACCGGGCTCTATTTCCTTGCTATTACCTGGGAAAGCATCTGAAGAGGAGAAATCATCGAGTCTCACGGCAGCCATTGCTGGTGCACGTGCAGCAGCTACTCAATTCAACAAAAAACATAATAATGTCTCAACAAATACTGTTCCAAATAGCAATCCCGACTCTTCAAGAAGTGATCAAGTGGAAGTTGAAGCTTTGGAAGAAGAACACAGGAATAACTCACACGAAGGCTCCTGTGTTGAATGTTTGGTCTCGAAAGAGACTGAGCAAAGCAATCACATTGAATACGAGGAAAGTAGCAGCCGTCGCCATGCTCGTGTAGATATTAAACAGTTTCCAGGAGCTCCTTCTAAGGTTTTTTTCCCTCTCGTTTCTCTTCAACTCCAATTCATAGTTTAGAAAACTGTAGCTCAACTTCGTTTAAAATTCTGTCAAAGAAATTTCATTCACGATTGGCAATACGTCGTCTAATGCATGTTAGTTGATTGCTCGGATTAATGGATTGCCTAATAAGCATGTATTTTCTGACAAGTGCCATTTCTGGATGGCTAGATTTTTGCTGCAGCAGTTCGTGGTCTCAAGCCATCTTGAATTGATGTGGGTACCTGCTGGAATTGCGTTATGCATTGGATCTCTAAAGCAAAGTAGCATCTAAAGAAAGTTACTTTCGGAGAGATTCAAGTGGGTGTTTAACCAGATGAAGATCAAAAGGTTACGTTGATCCTGCTACATATTTTAACGTCTCCAGCACTTGTACAAGAGTTTAGGAGTGTCATTGGCATTGTTGTCTCTAAGGTTGTGGAAGGATATCGATCTTGACTAGGTTGTATCAAATGAATACACACATCACTAACGCGATGGATTTCGTGTCTGTTAAAATTATTATAAATCCAAACAGATGACTGTGACATGTTATGTTATCGATTTGTCATGTTTAACTAAAAAAGAAATGATAGAATACAATCTCTCTTCCTTGCTTGTCTTGGCATATCTGTATATTTATCATTTTGAAATCAAGCTTGAACAAATTCTTGGAACGTAGCATTTCTCAGAAACCGGAATGATGAACTGTTGGCACATGATGACAGTAATCTGGCTACAGAATATCACTGGTATTGTTTTATTTTTAGGACACGGCAGATGTCTGAACGTCTGAGGAGTTTTTCCCGTTGGTTGTTGATTGTGGACATTCCAACAGTTGAAGGATCATCACAAGTTTCAACAACAAATCCAATATATTAAATATGTGAAATTCAAATCTTACCAGCAACTTCCGGCACCGATCAACAGCTGTCATTATCACCAGATTTTATTAAAATATCAATAAATAAGCACAGATGCTATTTTTGTTTAGGTATCCATTAGAAAAGAAGGAAAGCCCATTTAAGTGAAAATGGATGGTGATGGTTTAGATGTTGGGCGGTAATAGAGCCCAACTCAAATTTATTTTAACCTCAAAAATATCAAAGTTTCATCACGTCAGATCAGATAAGATACCCCCATTCCCATATACCTTTCTTTCTCTTCTTCTTCTTCTTTGATCCTTACATAATGCTGTTTGCAACCGCAATCACCCATTACTCGCCCATCTGCTTGTCTAATCCAAACAAACCCTTTTCTTCTTCTTCTTCTTCTTCTTCTTTCTTTGCAACTCCTCCAGCTCTATTCACTTCCCCTTCACAACATTCTTCTTCAAGACTTCTTCTGAAACCCGTTTCAGCTACGCTCATCCCGTCCACTCCACCTCCTTCAAACCAACAGCTATACCAACCCTTCAGGCCGCCTCCTTCTCCTCTCCCTTCTCAATACTCTTCTCTCGACACTGTCGGCCGCCTTGATGTCCTCTCTAACCGCCTTGGTTTGTGGTTTGAATACGCTCCTTTGATTTCCTCCCTTATGCGAGAAGGATTTACCCCATCTTCCATTGAGGAAGCTACTGGAATTAGTGGGGTCCAGCAGAACTGTTATGTCGTTGCTGCTAAGGTACGTGAATCTCTTATAGAGTGTGGAACCGCCCCCGAAATTGTCGCTGAATTTGAGACCGGAGGTGCAGAATTACTCTACGAAATCAGGCTCCTTAGTGCTTCCCAGCGTAGTTCCGCTGCTACATATATTGTCGAAAAAAGGTTGGATGCCAAAGGCTCGCAGGATTTGGCGCGTTCTGTAAAGGATTATCCACGGAGGAGAGGGGACAAAGGATGGGAAAGCTTCGATTATACATTACCGGGCGATTGTTTGTCCTTCATGTATTACAGGCAAGCTAGAGAGCATAGGAACCCGTCAGAACAAAGGACGAATGCTTTAGAAATGGCATTGGATGTTGCCGAATCCGAAAAGGCAAAAAATGAGGTATTGAAGGAGTTGAAAGGAGATGATGAAGAGGGAAAAAGCAAGGACGAGGAGTTGGCGGGAGGGGCTGTTAGAGTGCCAGTGGTTAGACTACAAATTGGTGAGGTTGCACAGGCTAGTAGCGTGGTGGTTCTGCCAGTTTGTAGGGCGGAAAGGAAGGAGGAAGAAATTTTGGAAGCTCCATGGGAATGTAGGACTGAAGGTGAGTTTGGTGTGGTGGTGGCTGAGAAAGGGTGGGAAAGGTGGGTGGTGTTACCTGGGTGGGATCCGGTCTTGGGGCTGGGAAGTGGAGGAGTGGTGGTGGCATTTGCTGATGCGAGGGCTTTGCCTTGGAGAGTTGATAGATGGTATAAAGAAGAGGCTGTTTTGGTGGTGGCTGACAGGGGAAGGAAGGAAGTGGATGCTGATGATAGTTTTTACTTGGTGGCATCTGATGGCAGTGGCGACGGCCGTAGCGGTGGACTGAAGGTGGAGAGGGGTTCAACGTTGAAGAAAGGAGGTACAGAGAAGAGTTTAGGAATTGTATTGTTGGTGGTTAGGCCACCAAAAGACGAGACTGATGATCAGTTGAGTGATGAAGATTGGGAGTGAAAACAGAATGTGGGTTTTGATCATATAGAAGATCAATAATCTCAAGAAAGTAGGAAACTTTAAAAGTTTCAATCAGTAGGGCAAACTTTAATACCCAATAGCAGGTTATTTCTTCCCAATTTGTTACCAAATTTAGCGATGATCATGCAAAGGCGGACACAATTGTTTCCTTTTTGTAGAAAGTGTACCTTTGTGATGTATACAATGAATAATAAGATTGTTCATTATCATTCCTCTTTCGTTAACAGAACCAAGTTTTGACAAGAAGGATTTAGCTCACAGAATTTCTATTTCCAGGAATCATGGCAGGATCATCTTAGCAGGCTAGGATCAGAATACAGAATTCAATCTCAAGTTCGTCAAAACAAAGTCAGGGAAGACCAACATAATATGTTACACAAGTAGCTTGTATCCTGAAAAATAATGTAACTTCCTTGCAGACTTACAATGGCAAAAGCGCAGCTTTGAATTGTTTTCTAGGTTGCTGCATTACCATGCAAAGACCAGGAGTTAACCAAGCCACTGTTGGGCACGACGATCTCCATCCCCACCAACAGAGTGGCGGATACTGATTTTCTCGGTCGAATATTTTTGTTGAAGATATTCGAAAGCGGTAACATCAAGTTTCCCATTCACTGATTTTCCTTGCTTTCTACGAGTCTGTTGTTCCCGTATGGAAGCCCAAAGTGTCGTAATAGCATCCCTTTGTTTAGATGTGAATCTTGTAACATTATCGAAAGCATGCTTAACCAATATGTCTATCACTGTTTGACACCTGAAACGAAAAAATTCTATCTCCGATCAACAACGTAACTCATCTCATGTCAATGGTAAATATAAATGAAAAAGAACAACCTAAAATATCATTGAAAAGTAACACAGAAATATGAGATTTACCATGGAATTCTGTATCGACGTGCAGCAATCTCTAAACACATAATCAAGGACTCCCTCTGAGTTTTAAGGAATCTCTTATTTTCTTCCTCCTCCTCGTCCTTGCACGCATTGGCCAATGTATCTTTCTTCCCCTTTACCCTCTCGTCTTTTTTTGATGTGCTTAGTAGAGCATCAAGCCCAAATGGATCAGACTCATCCTTGGAATTTTCTCCGATCAAAGCACTCGAAGATAAATCATGCTTCGTGTTATTTTCTTCATCACTCTTTCCTGTCTCATCTTTGAGTTCTGCGGCTTCTTCAATGTCATCATCCTCAGTTGCAACTGGAAGATTACTAATGGTTTCTTTTATTTGTGTTGCTGTTTTTGAGAACTGCACGAACATCCACGAGATTATCAACTCAAATTTTCATCTCCAAAAGTTATTAAATCTAAAAATAATAGAAACACAAAGCTAAACAGTAATTGATTTCAAATTTGGTTCAGACCCAGTTAACCAAACAAGGCAGAAAATTTGACGGTGAAGCGTGGAATACATTGACTTGAGCAGTTTTAAAGATTAACAAATGAAGCTAAAATTTTGATCATATAATATGAGAATATAGAGTATGGATAAAGCAGCAAATTACATAAACATCCTAACACCACTTCACTGGACAACACCTTTCAATGCCTCGTATGGTAATTCAACAGTACCATAACTGTTCAAATGTATCGCTAGGAGGGTTTGACCAGACATTGTCCCATTAAACTACCGTGTATCCATGGGGGTTGAAGTGAGTGTTGCACTAAATTCATAACAATGCCTATCTTGCACAAACCAACTGGCTTATACTAAATACGTATCTACTCTATTTATGTATCACTTACACTCAGTCGCATTTTTTCCATATAGGATTCTCCAACGGCTTTAGACAATAAACTACTGTGGTTTGAGTTACTTCCATATTTAATTTTATAATCAAAAGAACCAAAATGATATGGATTATGGGCGTAATAAATCCTTCATCGAAGCATGATGAAAACAAAAATAACGACTCTTAGATTTCTTGGTAAGAAGTTGATAGCAGCAAAACTACCTACCACAAAGCTGTCATCAGTGTACAAGTCATTTGCCACCACTGCTCTGATTCTCCATGTAGCCAATTGATGATGCTGCTTCTTATCAAGGAACTGCAAAAGGAGAATACATTAAAATCATCAGAGGCAACGATTTCTCTACTATGCAAGTTCATCTGCAAATTGAGACCAAACAGCATACTTACTTCAGCAGCATCCTGTGCCGCTGAGAATAGTGCATGATAGTCTGCTCGCAAAGAGGGATCGTTACAAGAGGTGCCTGATGACATTGCAGCCTCAAGTATGGCAAAAAAGTGATCACGAGTTCCTGGCTTTACACTTCCAGCCTGAATTAGCTGTATGACAAGCTTAGATGCCTTAGCAAACTTCGAAGGACTCTTAATGTGCGAAGCTATCTTCTCCATGGCCTCTATCAATTGCTTCTCTGAGGCATCTGTTGTGGTTTTAAACCTCAATCGTTTGCCTGGTGCAGCGGCTTTTTCAGCTGCAGCATCTGAGAATTGCAGACTTGTGCTGAGTATCTAATTATGAATCTTAACCAAAACTTATGAAAGAAAGCCAAGTAAATTCCTCTGTAACTAAATTTGCTCTATGACTCGGTGATTGCATGGAACAAGCAAACAAATGATGACTAATACAATATAGAAATCCTAAAGATTTAGAAATCCCAAATCATTTACTACTAGTTTAAAACTTGATACTTAAAATCTCAGCTACAAACCCTAGAGATTAATGACTTTCTACAATACATAGATTCCTCCAGTAGTCCAGTAGGTATCAACTTTCTTCTTAATTCCCCGATTCTAAGTCTATATTTTATTGTAATCAACAGAAAAACCACTGCGAAACTACCTACAATAATGCAGAACCATGCAGGTTTATCATCCCATCCAGATTCACAGCATAAGAAAAAAAAATTGTTACTTTCTCAAAACCAAGCAAAACCCAATTCAAATTTCGCTCCATAAAGCAAAAACAGCACAAATCAAAAACCAAGAAACAAAAACACAAAAGAATTGATTCTTTTTGCTATAACAGTAGACAAGCATTAACAGAAGTTTCTCATAGGGTTTCAAAAACAAGAGATACCTTGAGGAACTGAATTGGATTCAATTGGCTTAGGACGCTTAAGGGCGCTCTTCAAAACGGGAATTGGGGCAGCTACGGCCGTCTCTTGCTGTTGTGGTGGAGGTGGGGGTGATGATTTTCTATTATTTGAAGTAGTGCCATCTTCTACTGGTACTGATTCTTGTTGATTTTGATTAGAAGGAGGTGGTAATCCTTCGAATAGACTATCACTCATTTCCTTCTAGTCCTTTGTCTTTGAATTCTCTGGCAAATTATGAATCCTGAAATTCTCTCTTTGAGATTTTATATCATGTTTTCAAATTTTCTCACATTCTGAGGAAGAAGATGGTGGTAAACTCAATGGGCCAAAAAGGCTTCCTTTTTTAATTGGATTTATTTACGCAAATACCCCTATTTGGGAAAATGTTTACATTTTTACCACAAAATCTTTGTTTAGTTATAAAAATATTTATCAAAATATTTATTTTAAATTCTTTTATTTTCACAAATATTTTTTATTATTTTAATATATAATATATATATTTTTTATAAAAATACATATTTCTAAATTAATATTAAAAAATCATAATTTAAAATTTTAATTTCAAATATTTAAAATATATATTTCAAATATTGAATATATACTTTAATGATTTCTTTTTAATTCATATTTTTGAAGTTAATTTCTTAATTCTTATATTTTTTATAAAATGTACATTTTCATATTTTTAAAATTTTATAAAATTTTCTCGATATTTTAATAAAAATATATTATAAAATTTTATAAAAAATCTTTTTGAATTTTAAACCAAACTTATATCGAAATCGAAGCAAATCGATTCTGAATCAAAATATATTCTTTATAAAAAAATTAAATTAAATTAAATTAAATTAAAGGTAATTAAAATTAAAAAACTCGTATTAAATCCATTCAATTCTATGGATTCAAATTTAGGTATACTCCCCCTATTTCAAGCATAACATTTTGATTATTTTCTACTCATATACATCATAAATATCTTAATTATTTTTAAAAGTTAATTTTGAAATATTTCATCCATTTTCAAAATTTTAATATTGAATTTTGTTAGACTAAAATTTAAATTATATATATTAATTAACAAATAATAATATTTTAATTAAATAAAAAATACTAAAAATTACTTTAATATATATATATATATATATATATATATATATATATTAATTTAACTTCATTTTAATCATAAAAATATGCCTGAGAAACTCCACCCACAAACATTATTAAATTACAAAAGGGAAAAGAGCACATATATATATATATATATATATATATATATATATATATATATATATATATATATATATATATATATATG
>CANYBF010141977.1:0-10388 GCA_948192965.1 Dalechampia spathulata | reverse complement strand
AATGGCAGATTAGGGCTAAATTAGGTCTGCCTTAGGGGAGATACGCGATCGCGTATGTTTAATCACACAATCATACGCGATCGCGTATGATCATATGCGGCGTGTAAAAGCCACATATGCGATCGCACATGACCCCTAGGCTGCAAAACTAAACCCTAAACGGGCCAAGCCCGGCCCGAAAGGACCCAGAATGGTCCGAAAGAACCCTAAATGGTCCAGAATTAACCCGGGATCGATCCGAATCAACACCGGTCCGAAATTAGGGTGCGACACTTGGGTAGACCTAAATAGGTTCAATATTTGGTTTGCTTTGGAGTGAATCAAATTCATATACCTTGATTGAATTGTCTTTGCTTGACTCTTGTTATCTTATTTTTACTCTAAGCTAGATTTTATCTCTTAACATTGTTAGAGTGTTATTTGTTTGTATCCTCACTCTAATTGTTTTAATCAAATAGTACAAATTCTTGTTCTTGTGCTATCATTCAACTTGTCTAAGTGTCTTCTTTCTAGAACTTGTTTTAAATTATTTAGGTTGTTCCTTGCTTTCCAAACATGTACTTTTACTTTGATTGGTGTGCTTTAGTTCTGAAATATAATTGGAAAGATTGCAATAGAGAGGTAAAAGGCATAACAAGTGGTTCATATCTAGAAAAGCCAAAAGAGAGTAAATACATGAGGGAGTGATTTAATTGACCTTTGCATTTATTGCTATTTTCATAATGAGCTCTTCTAAGAATAATCATAAGTAAGAGGATGCGCCTACAATAGATCCATAATTGAAACTTTTCATGGAGGCAATCAATAAGCAAATGGAGAAGTTTCAAAGACTTGTATTCGAGGAGTTGCAAGAAATCAAGTCAAATCAAAGTGCAACAAAGGGGGATGACATTCAAAATCCTACACAAAACCTTTAAAGAGGTTATGATGGGAGATTCCAACCAATAAAAGGAGCTAGAGGTGGAGGTAAAGGATTTCCATTGTAGTATGTCCAAGAAGAGGATGAAGGAGAGACCACAACTATTGGTCATGTAGATGGTAACCTTGGGACTATAAAGATGAGAATGCCTGAATTCAAGGGGAACAACAATGCTAAAGAATACCTTGAATGGGAGAGGAAAGTGGAGATGGTCTTTGAATGCTAAAACTATTGAAAGAAGAAGAAGGTAAAGATAGTAGCAGTTGAATTCACTGGTTATGCTATGTTTTGATGGGATCAACTCAACTCCAATAGAAGAAAGAGAGGCATTCGACCTATCCTAACTTGGGAGGCCATGACGGAGGCTATGCAACCTAGATTCATTCCTACTCACTATTTTAGGGAGCTACATCAAAAGTTGCATAGATTAGTGCAAGGAGGAAGGAGTGTTGAAGACTACCATAAAGAGATGGAGATGTGCATGGTTTAAGCTAACATTGAGGAGGATAAAAAGGTCACCATGGCTTAATTTCTTGGTGGTCTAAATAAGGAGATTATAGATACCATTGAGCTATACAAGTATGATACTTTTGAAGAGATGCTTGACATGGCAATGAAGATTGAAAAACAAAGGAAGGGAAGGAGTTTTAGCAAATTCCAAGGAAGTTCCAGCAATACTTGGAACTCTAAATGGAGCAAAAGAGATGAAAAGAAGGAAGATAAAAGATCACAATTTCAAGGAGCAGGTTCAGCTAACAAGGGAAAGGAAGCCATTCAAATTGCCCCTAAAGAAGCTAAAGAGAATTCGAATCCTTTGACTTTTAGTAGGGAAATCAAGGGTTTTAAGTGTTTGGGTAAAGGACATATTGCATCTCAATGTCCTAATAAGAGACTCATGTTAACCACAGAACATGGAGAAATATACTCTAAATCTAAAGATAAAATGCCCTCTTTAACCAATTATAGTGATAATGAGGTAAAAGAAGGGAATGAAATAGTATTTACTAAACATGGTGAGATTTTGGTTGCTAGGCATGCTCTAAATATGCAAGTGGAGGAAGAAAGCCTTAAGCAACATGAAAACATATTTCACACTAGATGCTTGGTCAATGGAAAGGTTTGTTCCATGATTATAGATGGTGGAAGTTCCACCAATGTTGCTAGTGTAAGTATGGTGGAGAAGTTGAACTTGGCATGCAATAAACACCCTAAACCATACAAATTACAATGGTTGAACGAATATGGAGAGATGAAGGTGACACGCCAAGTGATGGTGCCATTCTCCATAGGATGGTACAAAGATGAAATAGTTTGTGATTTTATACCTATGCAAGTAGGTCATCTACTATTGGGAAGACCTAGGCAATTTGATAGGAGAGTTCTATATGATGGGTATAACAATAGGTATTCCTTTTCTCATGAAGGAAAGAAGGTGGTGCTAGCTCCACTATCCCCTTAAGAAGTATATGAAGATCAAAAGAAGATACTTGAGAGGGAAAGAGAGATTTCAACTTTGGGGACAAAAGGGAGTGAATTTTCAGCCTCCTTAGAGAAAAAGAGAAAAAGGAAAGATTGAGGGAAAAGAGGCCAGAAAAGAAATTACACAAGTTAATGACCCTTTGGTGAGTGAAAATAAGAGAGAAGGAAAAAAGAAACAAAATTTTTATGTGAGAATGAGAGAGGTTAAAAGTGTTATTCCTTAAAGAAGCCAGTCTTGCTTCTTAGATACAAGGAAATTTTATTTGCACACACTGATATTAACCTTGACAATTTGCCTTCTAGTTTTATTTTAATGTTGCAGGAATTTGATGATGTCTTTCCTAATGAGATGCCTAATGAATTACCACCTTTGAGAGGAATAGAACATCAAATTGATTTTATTCCTAGCTCTACCATTCCTAATCAACCATCCTATAGAAGCAATCCTATGGAGACTAAGAAGATGAAAAGGTAAGTGGATGAACTTTTAGAGAAAGGATTTGTAAAGGAAAGTATGAGTCCTTGTATCGTTTAAGTCTTATTTGTGCCTAAAAAGGATGGCATATGGTGCATGTGTCTTGATTGCAAGGCAGTCAACAAAATCATTGTAAAGTATAGACACCATATCCCTAGACTTGATGGCATGTTATATGAATTGCATGGGGCTCTTTACTTTACTAAACTTGATTTAATGAGTGGATATCATCAAATAAGGATGAAACCAAGAGATGAATAGAAAATTGCTTTCAAAACTAAGTATGGTTTGTATGAATGGTTAGTAATGCCTTTTGGTTTAACTAATGCACCTAGCACATTCATGAGGCTTATGAACCATATATTTCTTGCCTTCTTAGGGAGATTTATGGTTGTGTATTTTGATGATATACTAATTTATAGCAAGTCTTTAGAGGAACACATTGAGCATGTTAGGCTAGTTTTACAAACTTTAAGGTAAGAGAAGTTGTATGCTAAGCTTAAAAAGTGCACATTTTGTATAGATAGACTTGTGTTTCTTGGTTTTGTTGTGAGTGCATAGGGAATTAAAGTTGATGAGGAGAAAGTTCAGGCTATAAAAGAGTGGCCTACGCCTAAAAATGTGACTAATGTAAGAAGCTTTCATGGTTTGGCAAGCTTTTATAGGCGATTTGTACAACATTTCTCTTCAATTGCAGTGCCACTCACAGAGATGGTGAAGAAGGAAGTTTTTAAATAGGGGGAAGTATAACAACAGACATTTGACACATTAAAAGAGAAATTGACTTCGGCCCTTATTCTATCTTTATTTGACTTCAATAAGACTTTTGAGATTGAGTGTGATTCTTTGGGGGTGGGAATTGGAGTGGTTTTAATGCAGGAAAAGAAGCTAATTGCCTACTTTAGTGAGAAGTTAAAAAGAGCTCAACTCAACTATTCAACCTATGATAAAGAATTGTATGCCTTGGTTCGAGCTATGGAGGCTTGGCAACACTACTTACTTCCCAAGGAGTTTATCATTCATACTGATCATGAATCCCTTAAGCACTTAAAGGGATAAGGGAAACTCAACAAACAGCATGGTAAGTGGGTTAAATTCATTGAGCAATTTCCTTATGTGATTCAATACAAGCATGGAAAGGAAAATGTCATCGCTAATGCATTATCAATAAGGTATGCCTTGATCTCTACCCTTAGTTCAAAATTACTTGGATTTAAACATATTAAGGGTCTATATGTTGATGATGTTGATTTTGGCAATGTATATGTAGCATGTGAACATGGAGCATTTAATAAATTCTACAGGAATGATGATTTTCTATTTAAAGGTAACAAACTTTGTTTGCCTAGATGTTTTATGCGTGACTTGCTTATGTTAAAGTCTCATTGTGGAGGATTGATAGGACATTTTGGGGTACATAAGACTTATGATATACTGAATGAACACTTCTATTTGCCTCATATGCATAGACATGTTGAGAGACTGTGTAATGCTTGTATTGTATATAGACAAGGAAAATCTAAGTCTATGCCTCATGGTTTGTATATGCCTTTGCCTATACCTAGCTCACCTTGGACTGATATATCTATGGATTTTGTGCTTGGATTGCCAAGAACTAGGAAAGGTAAAGATAGCATATTTATTATGGTTGATAGGTTTAACAAAATGGCTTACTTTATTGCTTGTCATGAGTATGATGATGTTATTCATGTTGCTGACCTATTCTTTAAGGATGTTGTGAGATTGCATGCGGTGCTACGCACTATTGTTTCTGATAGAGATGCAAAGTTCCTTTCACATTTTTGGCATGTTTTATGGGGTAAACTTGAAACTAAGTTGCTTTATTCAATAACTTGCCATCCACAAACAAATGGATAAACTGAGGTAGTGAATAGAACTTTAGGGGCATTGCTTCGAGCCATAGTGGGAAAAAACCTAAAGACATGGGAGGATTGCTTACCTTTTATTGAATTTGCTTATAATAGAAGTATTCATTCTTCCAACGGGTATTCACCATTTAAACTTGTGGATGGTTTTAATCCAATAACTATTTTGGTTTTATTTCCCTTGCCTTTACATGAGCTTTCTAGTCTAGATGGAAAACGGAAGGATGAATTGGTGAAATCAATGCATGAGAAGGCTCAAACAAATATAAAGAAAAAGAATAAAGGGTATGCTAAAAAGGCAAATAAGTGGTGAAGGCAATTGAGATTAGAACCGAGAGATTGGGTTTGGGTGAATTTCCGAAAGGAGAGGTTCCCAAAGCAAAGAAGAACCAAGCTAAACCCAAGAGGAGATTGCCCTTTCCAAGTATTGGAACGCATCAATGACAATGCCTACAAGATTGACTTGCCTGGTAAGTATGATATTTTATCTACTTTTAATGTAAGTGATTTGTCCCCTTTTGATATGGATGCAGATTTGAGAATAAATCCTTCTGAAGAAGGGGGGGAATGA
This sequence comes from Dalechampia spathulata, assembly GCA_948192965.1. Taxonomy (NCBI): domain Eukaryota; kingdom Viridiplantae; phylum Streptophyta; class Magnoliopsida; order Malpighiales; family Euphorbiaceae; genus Dalechampia; species Dalechampia spathulata. The sequence goes on along the minus strand of CANYBF010141977.1, from coordinate 5,058 downwards.
TGCGGTTCTACATGGGATTCAAGAGAACACAAAGAGTTTAAAAGAAGACCCACTAACTCTTCCAAGTGGCCCAGACACAAGGTCACGAGCCAATAAATTTAAAGCAGCTATAAACTTATTTATTCAAGAATAAATAACAATGGAGCTGCAACAACAGGCTTTCTACAAGTGTTATTTGGAGCTTAAAGAGGTTCTTAATGCCATAATATTGCTTAGCGCAAATTTAGAAGAGAATAGAGCCTAAAGGATGCCATTTGGTGTAATTATGAAGCCATAGCCTTATTTCATAAGCCTATGGAGTAGTTAAGCATGTTGGACCATAAGTTAGGCCTGTTGAGGACCCAATAAGGAAAGGAAGCTAGGCCAATTGGTAGCCTAATTAGCTTATATGAATATCCATGTAATTATAGCATTATTTTATTTTATTTATTTATCTTTTAAGTTAGAGTAAGAATAGAAGACCAAGTCCTCCTTGGATTAGACTTCCATATCCTTAAAGGACTAGGATTAGAAACTAGTATAAATAGAAGCTTATGTAAATTTATTCATAATCTTTCAATTATCATTCAATATATGGAACCAATTTTGGTCTTTCTTATGCTATATGCATTTTATGTATTTAGTTAGGAAGTGAGGATTTGCTTTCTTCTAATTGCATTAGGAATTAAGGTTAACTTATCAATTTAATTGTGGCATTTTATCTTCTTCAATTAAGACTTATCATTTTAATTTCAATACTTGATAGTTTGGGGGTTTAATAAGGTGGGGGGTTTATTCTACCATTGGAGCTATATCTTAGGTACGTGAGGGTTTGTGGCATACGTACTATTGGGTTTTGCATCATAAACTTTTTTTAAAAAAACTTATTTTAATTTAAAAAAATGGAAAGCATATGTTGTTTATTTTTTATAAGTTGATATATGTAAAATTTGTACAATGTGTTAATTCTGCAAAAAAACATTTCAGAATATTAAACTTACATTAGATACTTGTATTTACTGTCTTAAACATTACTTTAATTGTATGACATTACTATATAGTAAACCGTAAATTGATCTAAGTCCTTGCTATTAAATGGAGTCCTGCTGAACTAGTGCCATAGGATCCGTGTATTTCCAACCATCTGTTAAACCTGTGTCCATCAAATGATGAACTATAAGTATTTTACTCAATGGTGTTATAATCATAAACATAGAAAATGTAGTCTAACATATGTCATATATAGAACAGGTTTTATAATCCTAATCATCATAATTATAGCATCGCCATATAGTCATTTATGAGAATACTATATCAAATTTCATAAACCAATAACCACTATTTCATTACTCTAAAACATTCCTATAATATGTTCATATTGTGTAAACATTGTAAATCTCCAATTATTTATATCTTATTGTAAATCTTCAGTATAAAACTACTACCTATAAGTATAAACTCGTACGTTTGTAATTAGGTTCTCTATAATATTATATCATCATATTATCAACATTAGAATGTTGTAATCATAAAACATCATTCCACTATAAGTTTCATAATAATATATATTGTTTTAACATATATCCAAATCCAACATCATCATTAATATAAACATTTTCAAAATATAATTAAATCTTGTACGTACTGAGAATGCCATCTTTTCACATTATCATGTATTCCTTTCATTAGCAATTCATAAAATAATTAAAAATATGAATCATTATTTCTATCAATATTTAACATGTAACGACATCAATGAATAACATCATATTCTTAGCATAACATTATTGTTTACGAGCATAAGCTCCAATTACTGTAGTTCATAACTTCTATTATATAAATATGCCCATTGCATTAGGACTATCAATATCTATTTATAGATGCATCTGTATCATTATCCATCCTACCATATTGTACATCATTATTCAATGTACATATTGATGATAGTTCCTAAACGTGACCTTGTAGTTTTTCTCGACTATGTGAGTACAAGTGTATAGGTTATTGTAGTATGATATTGATCCCATGAGGATTTATTATTCAACCACCATTCTTCAATTTCTAATTTATTTAAGCAGCAATAATGGTTTAGTATATCATATGCAAGTAATCAATTTCAAAAGCAAATATTTAAAGGATAAAAGAGAAGTAGTATTAAGAAGAAACAACAATATTAATAAACATAAGAATTGAAATCATAACCACCAAGTTGAGACAACAGTCATGTTCTTATTACTACCCAAGATATCTAAAAGCATCAATCCCCCTCTCTTAAGGCCAAATGACTAGATTTCTTACTAATCTCAGAATCACTCTCTCAATCTAATTTCCTTAATTAGAGAAACCATTAAGCAATCATACAAGAGCTAGGAATATGTAGATCTTTCATACACCTCTATCTAACTTGAATGTTCAAGAATTTCATAACATAAGACTTTGATTTGAAAGCTCATCTTTAGAATTAAACATTTCTCAATGCTCAAGCATTCTATAATCCAACTCTCATTGTAATCATAAAGCACAAGATATCATTTCTAAACATAAATTTTTAGAATTTGAACATTCATAACAATCTTGAACAAAAACACAATCAGTTATCCCAACAATGGATTTTAGAATTCAATTCCTATAAGAAACAACTTAGCCACTCATGGATTTTTAAAGAAAACAAGAAAAATATGAATTAGCAACCAAGAAGACACTCTGCAGAAGATGGATCATCCAACACCACCTTGATTCCTTCCTTAAATCCTTGGATGGAGGTCACCCTTTACCTTATCTTCAATTTGTCCGTTTCTTTGCCCATTAATCTTCCTAGGATGTGGACTCCATTACCCATTAAATCTCCTTTAAAGCTTTCTTTGTTCTTGTTTCCCCATGGAACCCACTTTCCTCCACTCTATCTTCAATCAAATCATACGTAAATTTGCCCAATAATTGCAAATCCACGATTATGGAGTTGAGGTCCATGATCATGGAAAATTTGAGTAGCTCTTCCTTGGTCTCTACCTTGACTCCACGATCATGGAGTTGGAGTCCATGATCATGGAAAATTCTAATAGCTTTTCCTTCTCTTAACTCTTCTGCCATGATCATGGTAATGAGCTCCATGATCATGGAGTTGGTCTTCCAGGCACAAAACTCCTTATTTCTCCTTATTTGCTCTTCTAATGCTACACACTTAACACACACATCAAATTCCATTAAAAACAAAGTAAACAAAGCAAAATATGATCAAATTGATGCAAACTCACATCCTAAAACATTTAAAACATAATGCATGATGTCACACATCAGCATCCCTATACTTAAACCTTTGCTTGTCCTCAAGCAAAGATAACACATGAAAATAAAAAAAAATTGTAATGTACTCATGATATGGCAATTACATTTGTTAAAAGTGAACATTTTTAACCATCTTCACCCGTCTTATGTAATTTTTATATAAACTTAGTAAATCCTTAAGTATTGAAAAGATAGACATGTTTAACTTAGACAATTAAGCTTAGTCATTCATACAATTGCACTAACTAATACAACACAAATCATCATTTTATGCTTAGATATGAAATGTGAGTGGTCTAAATTGGCTTTATGTTTTAAGGATCATAAGGTTTTTATTCCTTCTCTTTTTATCTTTCCTTTCTTTTTAATTCAATTTTTGTTTAGCTCTTGTTCGAGAGGTAGGTCTTTCTCATCAAGTACCCCATGCTTCTGGCGATGGTACCCGGTTACTTAATATACTACCTTTACTCAAATGGCTACTAGTGCTGTTCTTAACACTAGGGCTATTTTTGGGCACCCTTAATGACGGCAGAACAAATAGCTTTTGCCTTTTGGCTTATTATTTTTCTCTTTTTTTGTTTTCCTTAATTATTTCCTTCACTTTCCACATTTTAAACCATCACATCATATATATTATCCATTTCTCAATAAGCTATGCTCTATTTTCTAGTGCAATCATAATAAGGACTAAGCTCATTATCTAAGGTAAATATTTATAACTTCTCACTCTTAATGATTTGCTAGGTTTATAAAAGGATTACTTAAATCAAGGTGATTTCAAGTTAAATGTGTCCATTTCCAATAATACTCATGCCATATTTAAGTAATTACAATTTACAAACATATAATCAAGCAACATGCAAGCGTAATATGCAAAACTCAAATAACACATGCATATACTCAAACAAAGCACACAATATTAAAAACATAAACAAGTATAAAACAAACAACTAATCATAGAAAATAAGCACAAACACACAAGCATCCTTACACTTAGAGAACATATTATCCTCAATGTAGAAACCACATAAAAAACACAAAAGTTAAAATATATACAAGAAGGGAAAGGTGGAGATTTAAATGCCTGGAGGAGGGGGAGAGGGTGGTGGAGATGGAGTGGGGGAGGGGACATGAATCCTTGAGAGTTGGAAGAATCTAAGCATTTTCTTTGTCTGATAACGCTACTTCCACCCTCGTGAGGCGAGTGATATTTTCAGCGTTGCCTTGCTCTAACCTCAGCAACAATGCCTCTATAGAGTTATCTACTCCAGCTTTAGCAGTAGGCACTTGTTGTTGCTACTCTTCTTACGTCTGCTCTTCTTGGTTAGTAGCACCTTCCTCTTTATCATCTTCCTCATCCTCATCCTCATCTTCTTCTAGTAGTCTCTATTTTACACCTTTCCTGTCATTGTAAGTCTTGAACTGGATACCTTTTACATCTAAGATCCCTATATCATACAAATATTTGGCATAAAACTTTTGGGATGGCAGCATGGTTAGGTCAGAGAGACCCACTGTCGCACCCTCATTTTGGACCGGCTTGATCCAGATCGATTTAGGAATGCTTCTGAGTCAGTTTGGGTTGACTTCTGGCCAATCCAAGTTGATTTAGGGCTTTCTAGGCCATTCTGGGCCAACTTCGGTCATTCTAGGGTACCCTTTGGACGTGTGCATATGCTTTTGGTGCATGTGCATATGTTTTTTGGCCTTAGGATATGTTTTGGAGGCTGAGGGTATCTTCATACTCGATCGAATATGTTCTATGGCTTGAACATACTCGATCGAACATGACTT
>CANYBF010141842.1:0-27585 GCA_948192965.1 Dalechampia spathulata | reverse complement strand
ATTCAGGTTTGTGCTTTTAGCTGATTCTTTAATAAATGGATCGGCAGGTAAGTAATAAACTTATCTTAATTAATTTTTTCTAAACATATGATACATGTTCCTTTTTTATTTTATTTTATTATGATATGATTATGTTTTATTTAAGTAAAATAAAAAAATAAATCAATAAATAAATATATAATTAAATAAATAATGTCCATATTACATTAAAATACACAAAATGACTTGCATATTTATGTCTTGATGATTAAATTGATAAAGATAATAATAATATTAGATCATGAATGTGCATAGTTATCATTAATAGTAATATATGTTTCTTATTCATGATGATATATTATGATATGATATTCATGGTCATGTTTTGTAGTTTATTTAAAGGAATGATTACATTATTATATAATTATATTAATGATATGTGAAAAAGTATGCATAGTAAATTATTTTAATGCATATATTGAAACATGACATTAAATATATTTATTATATGTTATGGGTTCTATACAGAATGACATGAATTTAATTTTTAGAAGTATGATTATATGGTATGAGTTTTCATGGGTTACAATTTTATAAATTAATTGATCTATGATATGCCATAGATGATAAAACAAATTTAAATGGTGATTAATGATGTATGAAATTTAATATTATTAATTAAGTCATAAAATAGTAATTATTATATTAGCATTTTTATGTGATTATATATGATTAATAAAGAATGTATTAAATGAAAATAATATAAAGCTGTGACTAATTAAGTTGTATATGATATAAAAAAATGTTTACTAAAACTAATGATTAATGTAATGAATAATATAAGATATGATGCTTGTTTATGTACTTTGGAATCATGACATTGTGTATACATATCATGAAATACAACATATATTGCTATATCCATAGACATAACATGATATAGAGAAATAAGGAAGAAGGAAAATGAATGAAAGAGAGACAATGATAAATGAAAAGGGGTACTTAGGCATAATGAAATGAATTCCTATGGGAAATGTATGAAAAGGAAAGTGATATGAAATCAATGAAATGAAAGTGAAATGGGTTCCAGAATGAGGAACCATAGAAATGGTATGAAATGAAATGTAAGACCCAGTACCAAGCGCGCATATGAAATGAAATATAATAATAAAGCAAAATAAAGAGGGAGAATGCATAGCATGAATGCATTCTCACAAGACATCATTTGTCATGCATGCATTACGCAGATTAATGGATAATATTATTAAGTAATGGATATGAAAAATATAGGAAAGTGCATTACAAATTTATTTATATATCTATTCCATGACTTAATTCAATTTTATGTGATGAATTATATGCAATGTTTGACATTTATGTTCTATTGTACGAATGTACATGGAAATGAATGAGGGTTGCACTATAATCGTGATTATATGGGTATTGTTTTGCATAATGATTTATGTTATTTATATTAATGGTAGGAGGAGAGATATATGATGTAATGAAGGATGGCAATTAGGAAAATTTCAGAAATTTTATTTTAGCTTAAAATGTTTATAGAATTTTTAATATCTGAATTACATATATATTTTTATGAGTAATGAAATGAAAGGGTAGTAGTATATGTTAAACGATAATGAATCAGGGCTATTTTTTATAGAATGAAATGAAAAAGATAAATTACTTAAAGAATTAATTAACATGTTTAAGGAAATAACCATGAGAATGATTTAATGAGTCTTAATCAAGGTTTGTCTATAGATGACATGACAATATGATGTTACATGTAGCAAACATAAGAAAAAGTATTTTCATGATGATATATTTATTTTGAAATAAATACAAGAATTATGTTATGACATGATATAAATACGATTATATTTTCTTTTGTTATGTGTTAAAGCACCACTGAGTTTTATACTCAGTGTTCGTCGTTTGATGAACGTAGGTTAAAAAATGGCAGGTGAGCACAAATTTCCAAAGAAAACCAATTCAGCAGGAGACGCTTTGAAGACAAGGACTTGGAGTGGATTGAAGTAATTAATTAAGTACTTAAGAAATTATATATTAAAGACAGTAAATGAAAAACAAATGTTATTTGGGACTAATACTTCCATGAAGCTTAGAGCGATACACAAATGTTAGAAGTATTTTTAAAAAAAAATTTTACGCATCCTTTGTGGAGTAATTAGTGATTTCTATTTTACGATATCATTAATTATTCTATGAGAGCATGTCGCACCTCCGTAGGGCATGACATTTACTTTATGCTCTTGATGTTAATATAATTATGTTTCTGCTTGTACTACAAGTTAACAAATTTGAAAGAAACTTAAAATTACCTATGAAGGAGAAATCAAGTTAAGGAGTCAAAAATAAATATTTTATTACATGATTATGAAATGTTTTATATGTAGCCTAAGGAGAATATTTCATAATGAGCATCATATTTACAAACATTATGAACAACATAAAGAATATTGGAAAAAGTGTTTTAGAAGAAGAGTAAGTGAAGAAAACCTTTAAATTATTGCCCAAAAATATGAATCTAAAGTTACAATCTCATACGAGGCACAAGATTTTACAAAGTTCACTTATGATGAACTTATTAGTTGATTACATGCATATGAAATAATTCTTGATAAGAAGAAGGAATAAAATGAAGAAAAGAAAAAAAAAGATCATTACACTCAAAGCCTTGTCAGGTGATGAAGATTCGAGTGATGATAATGAATATGTTGTTATGCTTGCATGAAGATTCAATAAATATTTCAAAAAAGATGATAAATATTTCAAGAGAAGGTGCAAGAAAAAGTTTCAGCCAAAACATGAGAAACATTTAAAGAAAAAATAAAATGGAGTTATATATTATTGATTGGGTGTCGATACCGTCAAATTAAGTCCTTACTACCAGCATGTAGGAATTATGATTTTGTAACAGTGGAAGTAAGGGTCAATCCTACAGAGATGGTTTCAACTTCCTTAATTCTTTACGTTTAAAATATATGAAGGGAATTGAAAAGTAATTAAGCAATGAAGAAACAAATAAAATAAATTGAAGAAATTCAATAATAAGTAATTCTCCCAACCGAAAGCCTTAAGTATTCATCAACCAAATATGATCATCAATTTAGTAATATTCCAATGACAAAATGGCACTAAGCTGGTTATAGTTTACTGAGAAAGTCTCACACACCCCAATCTTTCCTTAATTGTAAGATGCCATGAAATAAGCTTTATGGAATGTCTCTAATTCTGGGATAGATATAATGGAATAAGATTCTCACAAGTCATCCCGAGATTACATTAGGAATTAGAAAGACCAGACTTTAGTTAACAGTCGCAATCCAGTATCCCTAGTGTTCAAACTAGATCCTCTAACTCATAAGAAATACCACCACATGTCGTAACAAGGATAACATCATGCTTTACCACTCCAGTAAGTCGAGTGACTTTTCTATATCAAACAACCCACTTAGCTATATGCAGAACTTAGAGACATGCAACAGGCTTTATTTCCATGCACTAAGAATAATAAAGGTTCTGTGAAATTCAGAGTTAAAAAGAATAGTGCTTTGCTAATGGACTTAAGATCATTTAGATCTCACATAATCATTAATGAATAACTTGAATTGCTTCCAATTAGGAAAAAAAAGTCGCCTACCCTTGCATCATTGGTGCAATAAAATGGAAAAATAAAATAATGAAAATAAAATAAAATTGAAATTTAATGAAAAGTAATAAAACAATGGTTCTAGGAAAATAAAATAAAAATCAAACCAAACTCCTTCTACATAAGAATATGTTCCTATTTATAGAAAAATAAAATAAATAAATAGATAAATACTAATCCTAATCTTTAGTTTCAAGAGTTTAATTCCTTCCTAATCTCTTTTTCATCCAGCTATAAGAGTTTAAGTGCTTCCCAAACTCTTTCACGTATAACTTTTCAAAACTGATCAAGTGACATCATTTTGAGTTCTCTTATGCCCTCAAGCCTTAGCCACATTCAACTTGTAAGAGTTTGAATTCGTTTCAACTTCTTCCACTTTAGCTTCCAAAAACGCAGCTCATTAGGTTATTTTAGTCTCATCTTATGCCCGCAAGCAGTATCCAAAAGCTCCAAAATCAAAATTAGCTGTAGAGTCTCCTATTTAAGCACGTTTTCCTAAAACTCATCATTTTGACCTGCAAAATACAAAACATAGACAAGTCAATTGCTCTATCAACTAAACTATGCTATAATGGGTTGTTTGTGACCATAAAACATGACGTTTTGGCACTCGATCAAATACCCCTACACTTATCTAATGTTTGCCCTCAAGCATTCATATGCCTATAAGATTATTCACTTATGCCCATAATAAAACTATCCCTCAAACAAAATAGATAGCTAAAAGAAATTAATACCATTCCTTAGTTTTTCTGGCAATATCATTTATCAAGTAAATTTAATCATCCAATAAATCTAAACATAAATCCAAAGAGTCAGCCATAAAAACCATTGCCTTGCCAATTTATTCAAACTAAGTTCATAATATAGTTGGTAAAAAGAACTAATCTTCATTTTGCTAAGTATCTATTGCCTAACTTGCATTTAATTCGACCAATCAGTGCAACATTTATAAGTTAGGAATTTTTTTAATTCGAGATCATAAACGGCCCAATAAAAGGGGATACTTCCTATTACCAAGGACTCCATTTGCCAAAGAAGCTTAAAAGAAAACTAGGCCTGATCCACCTAATTTCAATTGATGAAGGTGCAAAAATAAAAAATGGCCTACAAGAGAGTGAAGTTCTCCCTACATTGGCTGCTCTATACATAAGCCGCATAAAGGGTTATGAGTGTCGTACCACACATAACCAGCCAAATGTAGGTATTTAACACTTTGCTTTTTATTTTCTTTTATTTTCTATTTTTTCCTTTTCATTCCTCGTGAAATTGTATTAGCTGGTAAGGAATGTCATCAAAACAAAAATAAGATTTCCAAATATCAACATAATAATTTTTATTCTTAAGTGAGGCGCAGCAATAACTTTTGCAAGCAAATACTAAAGATTCAATCAATATTGTAGAAAGTTTAAATAAACCATCAAAATATAACATAGTAAGAAAAGTAGAAAATAACATCAATTCGAATAACATAAAGTTTTAAAAGAAGTTCGGTCAAATACAGGCATATACAAAATTAAATAGAATAAATGAGGCATAAAACAAGGATAAATATGGCAATAATTTGGAAGATTTTTTGCTAAAGGATCAAAAACTAGAAAAATCCAACCATGAGCATGCAACAACAAAAACAGCAACAAAAAAGCAATGCAAATATCCCCCCACACTTCAGACACATTATCCCAATGTGGGCATAGCATCATAAATACAGGAAGAAGCAATGCATAAAAGATAGGAAAAATTTAAGACATTGCTTGATGGGGAATTGTGTTACGTGCATCATTTCCTATTATTGCATCTGAAAGGAGTGGTGAAGCTTGCCAATCTCCGCATCGATTTCATTTCAAGATAGCAACATCAATGGGACCTGCTATTGGGGGTGGTGGTGTAGGCACAAGAGAAGCTCCTGTGACCATCTTGGTCTTATGAAACACTCTTTCCTTTATGGCCATAATCAACCCTGGTCTATAAAATTTGAATCCAGATGCTTCATCCTTCTTTTGCAACAGACCCATCTCATCTAACATGAAGACATCCAAAAAAACCAAGTCAACTGCCTTATGTAAATCATGATTGGCAGGGTCAAATACCTTCAGCTGGATGACCAAATGAGTGATAAGATGCCCAAGGATCAGTCGTTTAGACCCAACAACTGTAGCTCTGAATTAGGTAGTAATAAAGCATCCTAAATTGACTAGCTTCTTCTTCACAATACAATCTAATAAAAATAGCTCCACCTTAGTGACTATCCCAGGAGAATCATTCTAATGGGATAGACTATAAGCAATCAAGCAATGCAAATAAGTAAGCAAGCTGTTAAGGAGATAACTATCCTTTGCATATGTAGGACCATACTTCCTTGTTGATTCGGGTGCATGCTGTTCCCACAATGCTTTAGCATCCAATTGCTCAAGTAGGTCACAGTGACCTTCCACATACTCATTAGTGATATCATCAATAAACCCCATTGTCAAGTTAAACTCATCAATGGAAAATGAAAAAGACTTTCCCATCAGCCAAAACTGGATCACTTCAAGATTGTTTAATCCTACGAGCTTCTCTTTGTCCAACTTGTAAGTACTGTAAAACTCATATACCAGTTCATATAACACCAGATAAGTGATTTGAAAATATCATTCCTATACTATCCCCTTGATATGTGCAAACACAAGTAGCTGTACTTTATCAATAGTAGAGGGGTCTAAAGCTTTACCTTGCACAACTCGTAAACTCACCACTTTGACAAATACCTCTCTGTCCTTTTTTGAAAATTTCAAATTCCCATTTAGCTTAGATAGAGGCAGGGGAAGAGTACCTCTTAATCTTTTTGCTTTGGCTCTTATGGGCATAACGTCGTTTGAGGTCACAATAGTACCTCCCTTAACTTCACTCTCGTGTTCTTTACCCGACTCTATTTCTTCTTGGCCGGTTGACTGTTTCTGCTCAGGGCTACTAGATTCTTTATTACCGTCATGCTCTAGGTTTCCTTCAAATTTTGTAGTCATTGCATCAATGAGTTTTTCACCCAATGCATCCATACCATTGTCAACCACTTTCGATGGTAGCCAAGACTTCTTAAACTGACGAATGGTCGATAGGCTCCTATCGGTGTACACCTTAAGTCCAGTGACTCCAGCATCAACAGTTGGTTTAGGTGGCGGTGTGAAGGGGTTAGGTCTCTTCATAGGTGGTGCTTCATCTTCCACCTTGATTATTTCTTTCCTACTCCTGCATTTCTTTGATTTCAACCCACTATCGATGGTAATCACTCTTGTGTTCACCATTGTTGGAAGAAAGATTGAGCTGAAAAATTAAGGGAAGAAAAGAAAATGAAATTAGGTTAAAGATGTGAATAGTTTACATGATAATTTAAAGAGGTAAAGAGTTTTAATTTATTTAGAATCCCTAATGCCCAAAACCCTTGAGTTTCCTAATTTGACTTTAAGTCAAATTCTATTTCGTGTAAATTCAAAAATCTGCCATGATAAATTTAACCCATCAGTAAAATTCAACCTAAGTAAAAAGTAAAAACTCTTTTAACTAAAGTAAACAAAAATAAAAGCCTGTGAGTTGCCTTATGGGCATAACATACAACCTAAAGATGAAGGATAAATAAATAAAAGTAGAAAATTAGTTCTAGTTTTTAAAATCCCAGCTTGACTTCTTGCGTATTTTACTCGATCATAGATGATTTCAATGTGATTTCACATGTTGAACGATTGTCAAATCCCTAATAAAATGACTTGAGGCAATGACCATTAACCTTAAACCACTTTTTTAAATTGAGGCTCTAAATTTTGACTACACCATGGGAAAAAATCTTTTGAAATACGAAAGATCCTATCCATTTTATCTTTAGCTTTCTTGGAAATAAATTTACTCTGGAAATGTAGAGAAACACCTTCTGCCCTACATGAAATCCTTTATGCCAAATTTTTCTATGATGAAGCTTTTGTGCCTTATCCTTGTAGCTTCCCCTATGGTCATAAGCATTGGTCCGTATCTCCTCCAATTCCTACAATTGTAACTTCCTGTGGACCCCTACATCATCCATAGACATGTTAGACTATTTTACTGCCCAGTACATACGATGTTTAAGCTCTACGGGCATATGATATGGTTTCCTACAAACAAGCCAAAAAAGTGACATTCCCCATGGGGTCTTCTATGTCGTCCTGTATGCCCACATAGCATCATCCAAGCGTTTGCTACAGTCTCTCTTGTTGGGGCTGACTGTCTTTTCAAGAATGGATTTGATCTCCTTCTTTGTAATTTCAGCTTGTCCATTCCCTTGTGGATGATATGTTATGGTCATATGATGAATAACATAATACTTTTAAAACAAGACAGCTACTTCTTTATTACAAAAGTGAGTCCCTCGATCACTGATGAATACCTCTAGAACTCCAAAAATGCCAAACACATTTGATTTAATAAAGCTTACCATAGTTTTGGCATTATTCAATCTGTGGCCTTAGATTCAATCCATTTTGATACATAGTCTACTAGCACCAAAATGTATGTGTTTCCGAATGAAGGTGGGAAGGGTTCCATAAAGTCCATACCCCACATGTCAAAAATTTTGCAAACAATAATTCCTTTTTGAGGCATCTCATGTCTTCTTCCCAAACTTCTAGATTTTTGGCATTCTACATAGTGTTTATAAAATAAATAGGCATCATAATGCAAAGTAGGATAATATAAACCACATTCTAGAATCTTCACGACGGTCTTCTTATGCCATAATGACCCCCCACAAGCACTGTTGTGGCAGAAGTGTAAAATGGACTGGATCTTTCTCTCAAGTATACACCTTCGAATAACCTGGTCAACATAATGTTTCCATAGTTACAAATCATCCTAAATATAATGCTTTGCTTGATTTCTAATCATGTCCTTCTCATGCCTTGTAAGCTCATCAAGAAACCTTTTGGAACATAAAAAATTGACAATATCAGCATACCAAAGTGATTTCGCAATTACACTTAAAGCAATTTCATTAGGGAATTCATTAAAGAAATTATTAGGCTCAATGTTGGGTAATCTGCTTAAGTTGTCTGTGACCAAATTCTCGCATCCTCTCTTATCTCACAGCTCTAGATCAAATTCCTGAAGTAGAAGGATCCATTGGATTAAACATGGTTTGGACTTCTTCTTTTTCTGCAAATATTTCAAAGCTGCATGATTAGAGAAAATAAGTACTTTAGTTCCTAATAAATAGGATCAAAATTTCTCTAATGCAAACACTACAGCATAATGTTCTTTTTCTATCATGGAATAATTAAGTTGAGCATCGTCTAGCATTCTGAAGGCATAGCTGATCATGTGAGGATCCTTTCTATTTTGTTATCCAAGCACAGCCCCAATCGTAAAGTTATTTGCATCACATATGATCTCAAATGGTAAGTTCCAAGTAGGCGACTGCATAATGGGTGCTGAAATGAGTGCCTCCTTCAATTGGTCAAAAGCCTTCTTGCATGATTCATCAAAATTGAATTTGACATATTTTTACACTAATCTACTTACGAGTTATGCTACTTTTGAGAAATCCTACATGAACCTCCAATAAAAACCTGCATGTCCAAGGAAAGAATGAATCTCCCACAGATTTATGAGGTAAGACAAGGATGTAATTATGTCAATTTTTGCTCAATCAACTTCAATGCCTCTCTTTAAAACCACATGGCCTAATATCAAACCTTGCTCAACCATAAAATGGCATTTCTTGTAATTGAGAACCATATTCTTCTCAATGCAATGTAGCAAAACTCTAGCTAAATTATCTAAACATTAATTAAATGAATTACTGTAAACTGTAAAATTGTCCATGAACACCTCAATAATATTTTCCATAAAATCTAAAAAAATGCTTACCATGCAACGTTGGAAGGTTTTGGGTGTGTTACAAAGCCCAAATGGCATCCTGTTGACCGCAAAGTTTCCAAATGGACATGTGAAGGTTGTCTTTTCTTAGTCTTCGGGGGCAATGGGTATTTGGTAAAAACCTATATAATCTTTGCGGCAATAATAGTGAGTCTGACTTGCTAAACTTTCCAACATTTGGTCAATAAATGGTAGGGAAAATGATCCTTAAGAGTTACTAAATTTAATTTCTTATAGTCAATACAAACCTTCCACCCATTTTGGATACGAGTAGGAACCATTTCTCCTTTCTCATTATGAACTACCATTATACTTATCTTTTTTGGTACAATATACACTGGGTTGACTCATTGGTTATTAGAAATTGGGTATATGATGCCTGCATCTTATGGCCTTAGGATATCCTTCTTTGTTATCTCCATCGTGGCTGGATTTAATCTATGTTGACCATCTCGAACTGAATTTTTTATCAGGTTCTAACAAAATCCTATGCATGCATGTGGACAGACTTATGCCCTTAACGTTGACTATAGTCCAGCCAATTGCTTCCTTGAATTTTTTAAGAACCCCAACCAAGGCATTCTCTTCTTCTTCACTTAATTTATTAGAGATGATCACAGGCAGTATCTCCCCTTTCTCAAGGAAGGTGTATTTCAAATGGCTTGGTATTGGCTTAAGCTCTAATTTAGATGCCTACAAGGTTGAATGAATCAATTTAGTACAAGAATTAATCAAATTAAAATTTTATTCAATATTAGGCTCTTCGTTCAATTCATCAATGGCCTACATCACTTCATCTTTCAAAACTAGCATCTCCTTATGATTTTTAGCATTATTAAGTGCTATTCTAAGTTCGTCTTCTCTATAAAAGCCCAATATTTACTGTGCACATGGCTTGATTATGTCCACAGCATAAGCGTTGAAGACTTCTAGACGGTACTTCATAGCATCATACATATTGAACTTTATCACCTCTCCATTAAATTCCATAGTTGACGTCCCTGCATGGACATCAATCTTTGTTCGAGCAGTTGTTAGGAAGGGTCTTCCTAACAAGAGATTGGATGACTTTGGGGAAGTTTTGTTGTCCATCTGCATGATATAAAAATCTACAAGAAAAATTAATTTGTTATCCTTCATAAGCACATCCTCCAAAACTCCGATTGGATATATAGTTGACTTGTCTACCAATTGTATCATTACATCTGTTTCTTTCAATTATCCTACACTCAATGATTCATACAAGCTTGCAGGCATAATGTTAATTGATGCACCTAAATCGCACATGGCGTGTCTTATGCCCATACCACCGATCATAATAGGGATTGTGAAAACTCCCTTATCTTTGCATTTTGGTGGCACTTTTCTCTGTATTACTGCCAAAACAGTTTCACTCATATTCACTTATTGGAAGCCAATTAATTTTCTTTTGTTTGTGCACAAGTTCTTGAGAAATTTAGCATACCTTGGTACCTGCTTTATGGCCTCAAGCAATGGAATATTGACCTATACCTTGCAAAAGGTCTCTAACATCTCCTTCTACTCCTTCTCTCATTTAGTATTTTCCAATCGTTCTGGAAATGGGCAATGATTAATCACATGCTAGATTGCTTTCTCATGGTCTTTGGCTTTCTCCTCTTGCTCACTCTTTTCCTCGCTATTTTCAATTTCCAGCTTCTTCTCTTCATGGGATTTTTGCTTTTTTAGCAATTTCAGGAAGGGTTTGGCCACTCCTTAATATCACTGCATTGACACTTTCTCTTGGGTTAACTTCTGCCTGTTACGGAAGTTTTCCTTGAAACTCAATTTTGCTCATAGCTGTAGCAATCTAAAACACTTGGTTCTCTAAATTCTTCATTGTGGTTTTTGTATTCTGCTGAATTTGAGTCACATTTTACTGGAATTGTTGAACATCCTATTGAAATGCATGAACATTAGTTGCCAAAATTTTCACCACATCTTCTAAAGATATACTTGAAGGTTTTTATTGGTTCAATTTTTACTGGAAATTTGACTATTGGTTGCCATAATGTAGGTTGGGATGATCTCGCCAACCTTGATTGTATGTCTTAGAAAATGAGTCAATTTCCCTCTGTGATGGTCATGGAAATCCTCCAACTGTATTTGCTTATTCCTTAATTTACTCCTCTTGAATCGAGGGGCATTGATTAGTGGTATGATCTATTTGAGTGCAGATTCCATAAGCTCTCACTGGTTTCATGTTTTTTGTGAGTTCCTATACAATAGATGTTAGCTGTTTTATCTGATTTTCAAGGCTTGAAACATTTACCTCATAAACTTTCCTAGGCTACTCCTTTTTGGTGCTACAAGATTGGGCATTGGTTGCCATTATATCAATCAAATTGTTAGCTTCCTGAGGTGTCTTATTTACAATAAGTCCATCACTCGTAGCATCCATCATCTTCCTCTCTATTGGTAATAATCCTTCCTAGAAGTATTATATCATGTTCTGCTCTATGATCCTGTATTACAGGCATGAGGAACACATTCTTTTGAAACCTTCCCAATATTCATGAAGATTCTTCATGTCTTTCTACCGAATGGAACATATGTCTCGCTTGATCTGGGTGGCTCTTTTGGCTGGGAAAATTTTATCCAAGAAGAATCTGGCCATCTCGTTCCATGTTGTGACAGTTCCTGAGGGTACATAGTAAAGCCAATCTTTAGCAACATTTGGAAGAGAAAAGGGAAAAACTCTCAGTTTAATGTGTTTAAGGTTTACACCTTGCGGCTTCATCCCTATACAAACAATATGAAATTCTTTTATGGTGCTTATATAGGTTTTTATTCTCCAGACCCCTCAAAGTAGATAGTAACTGTATAAATATAGATTTAAGTTCAAGGGGTCCTGTTAGGTCCTCACAAATGATACAAAGTGGAGACTGGTCTATGGGCGCAGCGGCCATCTGTGTAAGAGTCTATTTATAGCCATAACAGCTTCGTTATAGCTCTCGTTATCAAAGTTATCATTGGCTGCTTCCTCGTGGGCACAAGAACTCTTTTAGGCTGAGGCAGATTTTTTGAGTTTCACCACTTTTCTCAATCCTTTTATAGTTTTCTTGATTTCTTTATCAAAGCTAAGATTACTTGTAGAAGATCGAGTCATAAACAAAGAATTAAGAAATATTAGTTACTGTCCCTGGCAACGGTGCCAAAATTTGATTTGGTGCTAATACCGTTAAATTAGTTCCTTACTACCAGCACATAGGAACTATGATTTTATAGCAGTAGAAGTAAGGGTCAATCCCACAAAGACAGTTTCAACTTCCTTAATTCTTTGCATTTAAAATAAATGAAAGGAATTGGAAGTAATTAAGCAATAAAGAAACAAATAAAATAGATTAAAGAAATTCACTAATAAGTAATTCTCCCAACCGGAAGCCTTAAGTATTCATCAACTAAATATGATTATTGATTCATTAATAGTCCAATGGAAAAATGGCACTAAGCCGGTTATAGTTTACCGGGAAAGTCTCACACACCCCAATCTTTCTTTAATTGTAAGACACCATGAAACAAGCTCTATGAAATGCCTTTATTCTAGGATCGACATAGTGGAATAAGATTATCACAAGTCATCTCAAGATTGCATTAAAAATTAGAAAGACCTAACTCTAATTAACAGTCGTAACCCAGTATCCCTAGTATTTAAACTAGATTCTCTAACCCACAAGAAATAACATCGCATGCCGTAACAAGGATAGCATCTTACTTTACCACTCCAATAAGTAGAGTGAGTTCTCCATATCAAATAACCCACTTAGCTATATGCGGAACTTAGAGATAAGCAATAGGCTTTATTTCCATGCACTAAGAACAACAATGGTTTTGCAAAATTTAAAGTTAAAAAGAATAGCGCTTTACCAATGGAATTAAGATCATTTAGATCTCATATAATCATTAATGAATAACTTCAATTGCTTCCAATTGGGAAACACAATTTTCCTAGCCTTGCATCATTGGTGAAATAAAATAGAAAAATAAAATAATAAAAATAAAATATAAATTAGAATTTAATGAAAAGTAATAAAATAATGGTTATAGGAAAATAAAATAAAAACCAAACCGAACTCCTTCTACATAGGAATAGGTTCTTATTTATAGAAAAAATAAAATAAAAAAACTAAAATAAATAAATAAATAAATACTAATCCTAATCTTCAATTTCAAGAGTTTAATTCCTTCCTAATCTCTTTTCCATCCAGCTACAAGAGTGTAAGTGCTTCCCAAACTCTTTCACGTACAGCTCTTCAAAACTGGTCAAGTGATATCATTTTGAGTTCTCTTATGCCCGCAAGCCTTATCTATATTCAGCTTGCAAGAGCTTGAATTAGTTCATTTTTGAGTTCTCCCAAAACACAACTCATCAGGTTATTTTAGCCTCGTCTTATACCTACAAGTGGTATCCTGAAGCTCCAAAATCAAAATCAGCTGTAAAGTCTCCCATTTAAGCACGTTTTCCTAAAACTAATTGTTTTAACTTGTAAAATACAAAGTATAGACAAGTCAACTATTCTAGCAACTAAAGTATGTTATAATAGGTTTTTTATGTACATAAAACATGATGTTTTAGCACTCGATCAGTTATAAATGCAATGAACTTGAACATATCAACCCAAAGTCTCCAAAACTAAATAAGAAAGATTCAAAGAAGAAGAAGACTATGATGGTTATGAAGGTTACATGAAATGATAATGATAACTCAAGTTTATAATCTGAATCCAAACAAGAAGTAACAAACATATACTTTATAGCAAAAAGTGACAATGAAAATGAAAGTCAAGATTATCAATAAGAGGTAAATCAATCTTACATGATCTTGAAAAAGGTTTTGAATAATAATTTTATGAATTTTCAAAATTGGGTAATAAATACTCTAGTTTGAAAATTGATTTTAAAACTATTTAAAAAGAAAATTCTATTTTGAAAATTGAGAAGGAAAAACTAAAATATGAAATTAGCAAGCTAGTTTTGGATAACATCATTTTGAAAAAGGATTTTGAAAACTGGAATAATAAAAAAGACATTTACAAATTAAGATTGAAAGTTCTTAAAGGAGAATAAGTTTGTCATGATTCATAATTTTCAATTACAAAAAAAATAATATTTTTCAAAAAGAACATTTGCTTATAATTCAATCATAAGATGTTTTTATTACAATGATTAGAGACATTATTCTTATGTTTGTGGTTTTAAGAAAGTTGGCTTAAAAGGAAAGAAGGTTTGGGTATCTAAGAGAACTCAAACTAATACTAATGTGAAAAGATCCAATACATGTTGGGTACCAAAAAGTAACAAGCTGATTGTAGGTTTGCTTGACAAGTAAGGATGATATTGAGAGATGGAAATGGAAATTCTCCAGAATAACAATAAAAGCAAATGCAAATGCAAATGCAAATGCAAATGCAAATTCTCTGGAATAATAATGAAAGAAAATGGAAATGTTAGCTTTAGAGATAAAAGTAAAACAAAGATTATTGGAAAAGGTGATGTTGGATCAACCCCTTGTATCGAGGATGTTTCATTAATTAAAGGACTAAAATTCAATCTCTTAAGTGTAAGCCAATTATATGATATAGCTAAAAGAGTTATTTTTGAATCAACTCATTATGAAAGTGCAAGATGTGTCACATCCACTTTTATCATCATTATCATATTTACGATCATAAATACATTAAGTTAAATTTTAAATTTTTTAAATGAAATTATTAAAATAATCAATGATTAATTAAATAATATTAATAGTTTGATAAATATAATTAGTGTTGAGAATATTTTATTCATGTGTAAATATTTATATTATTAAGTAATATGTGATAGTATAGGTAAGAACAAAAGATGAAAAGATTTATATATATATAAGTTTGTATTAGTAAGTAATCAATTAACTAACTAATTAAGTGATTAAGTAGAGATAGAGGTGTGAATAATGGGAATTAAAGCTATTTTGTATATAAATTGCATTGCTTTAATAAAGAAATAAATGTGTTATGACAACAAAAGGATAAGTACTATCACCTTATGTTTGACCTAAGGAGCTGTGGTAAAAATAAGATTATTCACATAATTTTTAAGGAATTGAGAGTAGATTATCTAGATTCATTTAGCTAGGGGAAAGGGAGAAAGAAAGCTTAAGTGAGAGGTAGATGAATTTTTTTAGCTCATATAGTTAGGAAAGAATTTTAAGAAAGTGAAGCTTATTAGATTGAAATTTTACTTGAATCATGACTTTTAAGGTAAGAGTTTTATGTGTGTGTGGATGTTTATATGTTTAATTTTAAGTTTATATTGGTGTGTATGTGTATGAAAAAATGAAATAAGAAACATGGACATTGACTCTCATGTATACTACCATCATGACCATAAATTAATGACTAGTAAAGTGGTTGCCTAAAGTTTGAATTGAAATGATGTCTTATATTGAACTTGAGCTTATTTTAGTGTGCTAATCTAAGCTATGTATTATTGTTACCATATCTAGTTAGCTTGAAAGCTATGGCTTAACTAATGTGATTTGTTAGTAAAACTAGTGAATTATACTTAGTTTATGTTTTGTAGGGTAAAACACCAATGTTCATGTTCATGTAAGACATTCTCGTTGAACATAACGCCAATAGAAATAAATGAGCAGGTGGTGGAATGAGTAAAATTGAATCAATAAGTCAAATGTATTAATTGAATATTTAATAATGATATTCTTAAAAGATGGTGATGTTTGACTTGTGTTTAGTTTCGTAGTTATTAGATCTCTAATATGATTTTGTGCACTTGTGTATTAGGAATAATTACCTTAAGCTATGAGTAATAGTAACTATGACTTGTAAGTTGATAAGCATTTAATATATGAAAATTTAATGGATTAAATAAATCATGATTATGAATTATATTTAATTCCCTTAAGCTTCTAAGTGTTTGGATCAATAACTGAATCATGCTCCAGAATGACATGAGTATGCTCAGTGTTGAGTGTAATTATTATTAGGAATTAAAGGTGAAATTAAGAGCATGAAAATAAGGTTAAAAACTAGAATTAAAACTTAGTTCTTGAAGGTATCAAACCTAACACTTATGTTAGGTTAAGTATTGAAATCTAACAACTCGCTATTCTTGGTAAGAAGAATCATGAAATATTCAAAGTTGTAATGGACTAAGAGAATTAATTTGTAATCACACACATTCAGAGCATGTTAGGAATTACGACCATATGCTCACCTCTTCATTAATTATTTTTATGTAAATTTATAATTATCTATGAGAATATAAGTGGTTATCCACTTAAGTTGCTCCTTGCAAAAGAACTAAGAGTCTTTAAGCAATAAATAGTTATTAACATAAATTAAAATGATTGGAAATATGTATTAATAATATGAAAATATAGGTCAAACTGTTGCATATAGAAGATTGATGTTGAACAAAAAAAAGTTGCAATCATGAGTTGCATTTAAGTTCCCTTAAATTCTCAGGTGCTACTTGCACATTATTACAATTTAGGTCAAAATCCATGGACACATAATATGCTTGAAATCAAAGATATTAAGAATTATAAATAGTTGTTGATAGGCATGAAAATCAACCTTAATGGCATGATAAATTAGCATATTTAATGGAATTGTTGGCATAAGATAGATGACTGAATTGTGTGTGCATGTGTATATTGGTTTGAAAGAAAAAGAAACATACCTATGAAGTTAAATCTTATGGTTCAATCAATTATGTGTAGGAATTTATCAATTGTTGCATGTTTCATATAAAATCATTGCTATTATATAGTTAATAGTGCAAATTTCTGTTACTTACTCAATTATGTAACTTAAATACCATATTACATAATGTAAATTTTGAACTTGCAATTTCATTCAATGATAACTTATAGCCCTCACACTAATTTCAATTCTAATATTTATAACATTAATCATAAAGTAAAATAAGCCACTTACAAAGTAAAACTAATATCAATATCAAAACTCATAAAACATTTGGTTCCTATTACCTTCAGTTTGATGTCATTAGCTGCATTGAATCTCTAATTATAAGAACTCTAACCCTAATTTTAAATACTTCAATTACCTTATGCAATGCCAAAATCATTTCCATTTTATTCCTTTTAACAAAACACATTTTAAAATTTCATATGTATTTTTTAAAAAAGTTAGTAATGTGTGACTCGTAAATTTCATATAAGAAGCATATTATTTTGCATCTGGCACATCAACCTTTTCTCTCATCTTTGCACACTCTCATTTTTAATTGGATGTACTTACTATATTTGAAAAAATTCATATAGCAAATTCAAAAAAATTCAAATTTGGATAAATTGAAAAAATAATCAAAATTTTATCATACATATAATTAATATCCATAATCACATTATTTAACAAAATATTATAAATGATGCAACATAATGATGATTAAAAACACCACATGCTACATTAATACTATATATTCATTTTTTGCTTGATCAATTACATATATTAAAGCCTCAAACTAATTATATAGGAATAGCAGACATGCAAAGAAATGTCATTGATTGAGCATCAAAATGTCATGTTTTATGCCCACAAAATTGCCTATTATAGCATAGTTTAGTTGTTAGAATGGTTGACTTGTGTGAATTTTGTATTTTGCAGGTTAAAACACTGAGTTTTGGTAAAACATGCTTAAATAGGAGATTTTAGACCTGATATGGATTTTAGAGTTTCGGGACACCACTTGCGGCCATATGACTAGCTCAAACGACCTGATAAAGTTACGATTTTTAGAGCTGAAAGAAAAAGAAGTTGAGATAAATTCAAACTCTTGTGAGCTGAATGTTTATAAGGCTTGAGGGCATAAGAGAGACCAAAATGATGTCACTTAGCTAGCTTTGAAGAGTTGTACATGAAAGAGTTTGGCAAGCAGTTAAACTCTTATAGTTGAATGAAAAAGAGATTAGGAAGGAATTAAACTCTTGTTTATGAAGATTGGGATCATTGTTTATCTATTTATTTTTATTTATTTATTTTTATTAACGTTCCTCCCATAAATAAGAACGTATTGTATGAAGGAAGGGGTTCCTATTTTTAGTTCAGTTTTACTTGATTAGAATTTTGTACATTGTTTATTCCTTTTATTTTAATTCTAGTTTTTATTTTCTTTCTTTTATTTTATATTTATTTTGCCAATGATGCAAGGCTAGATGACTTGTTTTTCCCAATTGGAAGCAATTCAAGTTATTCATTAATAATTATGTGAGATCTGAATGATCTTGATTCCATTGGCAAAGCACTATTATCTTTAACTCTGAATTTCATAGATCCTTTACTGTTCTTAGTGCATGTAAATAAGGCCTATTGCATGTCTCTAAGTTCTTGCATATAGCTAAGTGGGTTGTTTGATTTGGAAAAGTCACAAGACTTGTTGGAGTGGTAGAGCAAGATGCTATCCTTATTGTGACATGCGGTAGTACTTCTTGTGGGTTAGAGGATCTAGTTTGAATATGAGGAATACTGGGTCGTAACTGTTAACTAGATTTAGGTCTTCTTAATTCATAATAAAATTTTGGGATGACTTGTGAGAATCTTATTCCATTGTGTCTATCCCGGGATTAGGGGCATTTCATAAAGCTTATTTCATGGTGTCTTACAAATAAGGGAAGATAGGGGCGTGCAAGACTGGCTTGGCAAACTATAACCAACTTAGTGTCATTATTGTCTTTGGACTATTAATGAATCAGTGATCATATTAATGAATATTTGAGGCTTTTGGTTTGGAGAACTACTTATCATTAAATTTCTATTATTTTATTTTAATTGTTTCTTCGTAGCTTAATTACTTTCCAATTCCCTTTGTTTATTTTAAATACAAAGAATTAACGAAATTGAAACTGTCTCTATGGGATTCAACCCTTACTTCCACTGCTACAAAATCATAGTTCTTACATGCTGGTAGTAAGGAATTAATTTGACGGAAGCAACAACTGATCAAATTTTAGAGCTGTTGCCGGGGATGGTAACTAACATTTTCTTAATTCTTTGTTTATAACTCGATCTTCTGTAGGTAATCTTAGCTTTGATAAAGAAATTCAGAAGACTGCAAAAAGATTGAGAAAAGAGGCAAAACCCAGAAAATCTACCTCAGTCTCAAAGAATTCTCGTGCCCATGAGGAAACAGCTAGTGATAACTCTGATAGCGAGAGCTATAACGAAGTTATTATGGTCTTAAACAATGAACAGACTCTTAGACAAATGGTCGTTGCGCCTATGGACCAGTCTCCACTTTGTGTCACTTATGAGGACATAACAAGATGCCTTGAACTTAAATCTAGACTCATACAGTTACTATATGCTTTCAGGGGACTGAAGATGAAAGAATTATATATTGTTTATACAGGGATGAAGCCACAAGGTGTAAACCTTGAACACATTAAACTAAGAGCTTTTCCCTTTTCTCTTGCAGATGTTGCTAAAGATTGGCTCTACTACATGCCCTCAGGAACTATCACAACATGAACAAGATGGCCAGATTATTCTTGGACAAATTTTTCCTAGCCAGAAGAGCCATCCAGATCAAGCAAGACATATGTTCCATTCAGCAAAAAGACATGTAAATTTGTTATGACAATTGGGAACATTTTAAAAGAATGTGTGCATCATGTCCACAACATAGGATCACAGAGTAGAACCTAATACAATATTTCTATGAGGGGTTATTACCAATAGAAAGAAAGATGATTGATGCTGCGAGTGGTGGAGCTATTGTATATAACACACCTTAAGAAGCTCGCAATTTAATTGATATAATGACTGCTAATGCCCAATCTTTTAGCACCAAAAGAGAGCAACCTAGAAGAGCTAATGAGGTAAATGTTTCAAGCCTTGAAAAATAGATGAAATAGCTTGCATCTATTATGCAAGAATTGGCAACAAACATGAAACCGATAAGAGCTTATGGAATATGCACTCAACTAGAGCATGTGACTGATCAATGCCCTCAATTCAAGAGGAGGAAACTGAGGAGTAAGCAAATGCTATTGGAGGATTTCCAGGACCACCATAGAGAAAATTCAATCCATTCTTTAAGACATACAACCCAGGTTGGCAAGATCATCCCAACCTACATTATGGTAATTAACAGTCAAATTTCTAGCAGAAATCAAACCAACAAAGAACTTCAGGTATGTCTCTAAAAGATGTTGTGGAAAATTTAGTAACTAATGTTCATGCTTTTGAACAGGATGTTCAGCAAATCCAGTAAACTGTGACTCAAAATCAGCAGAATACAAAGACCAAGATGAAAAATATAGAGAATCAAATGTCTCAAATGGTTACAGTTTTGAGCAAAATTGAGTCACAAGGAAAACTTTTATAACAGGATAAAGTTAACCCAACAGAAAGTGTCAATGCTGTAACATTGAGGAGTGGCCGAACCCTGCCTGAAAATGCTGAGAAAAAGGGAAAATCCCATGAAGAGAAGGAGCTGAAAATTGAAAGTAGCAAGGAGAAAGAAGATCAAGAGGAGAAAGCCAAAGACCATAAGAAGGCAATCCAGCCTGTGATAAATCAATGCCCATTTCTTGAGCGATTGGAAAAGACCAAACGAGAGAGGGTACAAAAGGAGATCTTAGAAACCTTCCGTAAGGTACAGGTCAATATTCCATTGCTTGAAGCCATAAGACAGGTACCGAGGTATGCCAAATTTCTCAAAGACTTATGTATAAATAAAAGAAAATTAATTGGCTTCCAACAGGTGAATATCAGTGAAACTGTTTTGGCAGTGATTCACAGGAAAGTACCACAAAAATGTAAAGACAATGGAGTTTTTACAATCCTTATTATGATCGGTGATATAGGCATAAGACATGCTATGTGTGATTTAGGAGCTTCAATTAACATTATATCGGTAAGTGTGTATGAATCTTTGAATATAGGTCATTTGAAGAAAACAGGTGTAGTGATTTAATTGATGGATAGGTTAACTATATACCCGATCGGAGTTTTGGAGGATACGCTTGTGAAAGTTAATGAATTAATTTTTCCTATAGATTTTTATGTTATATAGATGGATAGTAAAACTTTCATAAAGTCATCCAATCTCTTGTGAGGAAGGCCCTTCCTGATAACCATTCGAATAAAGATTGTTGTCCATGAAGGGACATTGACCATGGAATTTGATAGAGAGGTGATAAAGTTCAACATGTATGATGCTATGAAGTACCCTTCAGAAGTCTTTAACGCTTATACTATAGGCATAATCGAGCCATTTGTACAACAAGTATTTGAATTATATGGAGAAGATAAACTCGGAATAGCACTCAACAATGCCAAGAATCATAAAGAGATGCTATTTATGAAAGATGAAGTGATGCAAGCCATTGACAAATTGAATGGAGAGCCTAAGATTGAACGAAAGTTTGATTTGATTAATCCTTATACTAAATTGATTCATTCAACCTTGTAGGCACCCGAATTGGAGCTTATGCCACTACCAAGTCATTTGAAGTATGCCTTCTATGGGAAAAGAGAGATACTACCCTTGATCATCCCCAACAAATTAAGTGAAGGAGAAGAGAATGTCATGGTTAAAATTCTTAAAAAATTTGAGGAAGCAATTGGTTGGACTATAGCTGACATTAAGGGCATAAGCCCGTCCACATGCATGCATAGAATTTTATTGGAACCTGATAAGAAGATAGTTAGAGATGCCTAACAAAGACTAAACCCAACCATTATGAAGGTAGTGAATAAAGAGATCCTAATATTGCAAGATGCGAGCATGATATACCCTATTTCTGATAGCCAATGAGTCAACCCAATGCATGTTATGCCCAAAAAGACAGGCATAATGGTAGTTTGCAATAAGGAAGGAGAAATGGTTCCCACTCATGTCCAAAATGGGTGGAGGGTTTGTATTGATTGCAGGAAATTAAATTTAGTAACTCTTAAAAATCATTTTCCCTAACTTTTATTAACCAAATGTTAAAGCGTTTGGCAGGTTGGACTCACTACTATTGCCTTGACGGTTACATGAGTTTTTACTAAATACTTGTTACTCCAGAAGACCAGGAAAAGATAGCCTTCACATATCCATTTGGAACCTCTGCGTTCAATAGGATGCCATTCGGGCTGTGTAATGTTCCCGTAACTTTCCAACGTTACATGTTAAGCATTTTTTCAGATTTCATGGAAAATATTATTGAGGTATTCATAGATGATTTTACTGTTTATGGTAATTCATCTAACAAATATTTGGATAATTTATCTAAAATTTTTTAGCATTGCATTGAGAAAAATATGGTTCTCAATTATGAGAAATGCCATTTATGGTTGAGCAAGGTTTGATATTAGGCCATGTGGTTTCAAAGAGAGGCATTAAAGTTGATCGAGAAAAAAATGACATAATTAAGTCTTTGCCTTACCCCACTACTGTACGGGAGATTGGTTCTTTTGTTGGACATGTAGGTTTTTATAGGAGGTTCATGAAGGATTTCTCTAAAGTATCACAACCCTTGTGTAGATTGTTGTAAAAAGATGTTGAATTTAGTTTTGATGAATCATGCAAGAAGGCTTTTGACCGACTGAAGGAGGCATTCATTTCAATACCTATTATGCAGTCACCCAATTGGAGTTTACCATTCAAGATTATGTATGATGCGAGTAACTTTATGGTTGGGGTTGTGCTTGGGCAATGAGATGGGAGGGATCCTCATGTGATTAGCTATGCCTCCAGGATGCTAGATGATGCCCAGCTTAATTATTCCATGATAGAAAAAGAGCTTTATGCTATTGTGTTTGCATTAGAGAAATTTTGATCTTATTTATTGGGAACTAAAGTTCTTATTTTTTTTTATCATGCAACTTTGAAATATTTATTGAAAAAGGAGGAGGCCAAACCACATTTAATCTGATGGATCCTTCTGCTTCAGGAATTTGACTTGGAGCTACGAGACAAGAAAAGATGCAAGAATTTGGTTGTAGAAAACTTAAGCAAATTACCTAACATTGAACCTAATGATTTCTTTAATGAATTCCCTAATGAGATTACTTTAAGTGTAATTACAAAATCACCTTTGTATGCTGATATTGTCAATTTTTTATGTTTCAATAAATTTCCCGACGAACTTACGAGGCATGAGAAGGATAGGATTATGAACCAGGTAAAGCATTATGTTTGGGATGATCCATGCCTATGGAGACATTATATTGACCAAGTCATTCATAGGTGTATACATGAGAAAAAGATCCAGTCTTCTGCCATAGCAGTGTTTGTGGAGGTCATTATGAGCATAAGAAGACAGCCGTGAAAATTCTAGAATTTGGGCTGTATTGGCTTACCTTACATCATGATGCCTATTTATTCTATAAACAATGTGTAGAATGCTAAAAATCTAGAAGTTTGGGAAGAAGACATGAGATGCCTTAAAAAGGAATCATTGTTTATGAGATTTTTGACATATGGGGTATGGACTTTATGGGACCCTTCTCGCATTCATTTAGGAACATTTACATTTTGGTGCTGGTAGATTATGTTTCAAAATAGGTTGAAGCTGAGGCCATAAAATTGAATGATGCTAAAATTGTGGTAAGCTTTATTAAATCTAATGTGTTTAGCAGGTTTGGAGTTCATAAAGCATACATCAGCGATCGAGGGACTCACTTTTGCAACAAAGAAGTAGCTACCTTGTTTTGAAAGTATGGTGTTAATCATTGTATGATCACAGCATATCATCTGCAAGGGAATGGACAAGCTGAAGTTACAAATAGGGAGATCAAAGCCATTCTTGAAAAGATAGTCAGCCCTAATAGGAGAGACTGGAATAAGCATATGGATGATGCATTGTGGGCATACTAGATGGTATACAAGACCCCATTGGGAATGTTACCCTTTCGGTTTGTGTATGAAAAACCATGTCATATGCTCGTGGAGCTTGAACATCATACATATTGGGTAGTGAAACAGTCTAACATGTCTTTGGATGATGCAGGAGTCCACAGGAAATACAATTGTAGGAATTGGAGGAGATACGGACCAATGCTTATGACCTTACGGTAAGCTACAAGGATAAGGCATATAAGCTTCATGATAAGAAAATTTGGCAGAAAGAATTTTAGGTAGGGACCAAGGTGTTGCTTTATAATTCTAGATTGAATTTATTTCTAGGGAAACTGAGGATGAAATGGATAGGACTTTTCATAGTTCAAAAGATTTTTCCCCATAGTGCAATTGAAATTTGGAGCCTTGATTCAAAAAAGTAGTTTAAGGTTAATGGTCATCGCCTCAAGCCATTCTATGAGAGATTTGACACTCGTTTGATGTGTCAGATCATATTAGCATCACCTACAGATGAGTAGAATGAGCAAGAAGTCGATTTGGGACTTCAAAAACTAGAACTAATTTTCTTTTATTTTATTTTTCATTTTTATTTCACATTATACCCATAAGATATCTTGCAAGTTTTCATTTTCTTTTCTTTTGTTTATTTTACATTTTTATTACGTGTTATGCCCATAAGGCATCTCACAGGCTTTTCTTTTTGGTTTACTTTAGTTAAAAGAGTTTTTACCTTTCACTTAAGGAGAATTTTACTAATAGGTTAAATTTGTCTTTGCAGATTTTTGAATTTACATGAGATAGAATTTGACTTAAAATCAAATTGGGAAACTCAAGAGTTTTAGGCATTTAGGGATTTCATAAAAATTAAAACTCTTTCCCTCTTTAAATTACCATGTAAATTATTCCCATCTTTAACCTAATTTCATTTTCTTTCCCTCCCCCATTTTTCAGCTTGAGATTTTTTCCAACCATGGTGAACATAAGAGCCTCTTCAATCGATAGTGGGTCGAAATCTAGGACATGAACAAGTGGGAAAGAACCAATTGACGCACCACCTATGAAGAGACCAAACCCCTTCACGCCGCTATCCAAACCCACCATGGATGCTGAAGTCATTGGTCTTAAAGTTTATACTGGAAGAAACCCACCAACTACACGTTAGTTTCAGAAATCTTGGCTACCACTGAAAGTGGTTGATGATGGCACAAATGTGTTAGGTGATAAACCAATTGATGCAATGACTATAGAATCTGAAAGATATCAAGAAGATGAGAGAGATAAAGAATCCAGCAATCTAGAATAAAAGCAGTCAACTGGCCAAAAGGAAACAGAGTTGGGTAAAGAGCACGAGAGTGAAGTGAAAGGTGCTGCTGCTGTGATATCAAAGGATGTTATGGCCATAAGAGCCAGAGCAAAAATATTGAGAGGAACTCTTCCCCCTCCTCTATCTAAGCTAAAGAGGAGTTTAAAATTTTTAAAAGAGGACAGAGAGGTATTTTTCAAAGTTATGAATTTATGAATTATGCAAGGTAAATTGCTCAACCTCTCTGCCATTGAGAAGTTACAGCTACTTGTGTTTAAACACATTAAAGAGATAGTATTGGAATGGTATTTTCAGATCATGTGCCTAGTATTTTATAAGCTTGTTTATGAGTTTTGTAGCACGTACAGGCTAGATAAAGAGAAGCTTGTGGGGTTGGACAGTGCTGAAGTGATACAGTTTTGGTTGATGGGTACATCATTTTCCTTTTCCATTGATGAGTTTAATCTGACAATGGGGTTCATTAATGATATTACATATGAGTATGTGGAAGTTTATTATATAGCTAGATAGTGAAGCATTGTGGGCACAGTACACCATCAAATCCACTAGGAAATACAATCCTTCATATACAAAGGATAGCTATCTTCTTGACAGCTCGTTGACCTATTTGCACCACCTGATTGCATATAACTTGTCCTGCTAGAATGATTCTCCTGGGATAGTATTGTGAAGAAGAAGCTAGTCAACCTATGCTGCTTCATTGCTGCCTAATTCAGAGCTACAGTTGCTGGGTCCAAGAGACTTATACTTATACTTGGACAAGCTAACCACGAGCTTGGAGGAGTCAATACAATAGATTCTGCTGAGGTTGGATGAAATGGATGCAGAGATTAGCAAGCTTCACCACTTGATGAACCGCTAAATTGCATGTTTTTCATAGTAAAAATGGTCTATTTTAGGTTGGTAATTTGGCTAGAATAGTTGACTTGGTCTTGTTTCTGTAGTTTATAGGTAAAAAGAGTGAAAAAGCAAAAAGATGGTTAAAATAGTGTTTTTATCTCGTTTTTGATCAAAAGTCAGGAATCGGGTACTTATGACCTGAGCTTATGGGCACAAGAAGAGCAAATTACACAGAAGACTGTCAGTCAAGATTTCAAGTTTCAAATTTTGTATTTCTGTTTTAAGATCATATTAGATAAGTGAACAAAAGATATAACTATTATCTTAAGATTTATTTATTTATTTTAATATTTATTTTTCACTTCTATAAATAGGAGGATTTATTCCTATTATGGAGGAGGAATTAAGTAAAGATTTTCAAATCGATTTAATTGTTCTTCCATTTTCATTTATTATTTTCTTTATTTTTCTTTATGTTTTATTTTTGTGTTGTACATATGATGCTTGGCTAAGCATTTCTTAATTCCTAATCGGAAGCAACACAAAGCAATTCATTGAAGTTATGTGAGATCTAAATGTTTTTAATTCTAATGGTAAATCACTATTCACCTTAATTCTATTTTTCATAGAACCATTATTATCTTCGGATATGTGCAAAAAGAGCTCGTCCCATGTGTTCAATTATAATATATTGCTATGCGAGTTGTGTTGATCCAGAATTGTCTCTCAACTTATTAGAGTTGTCACGCCCGGCCCATACCCAGGATGACATGCTCCCACGACACAAACAGCAGCCTACTAAGAAGACCAGTGTCTGTACCGTCAGGGATACATCGTATAGACGTCGTATGGGGACACGATCTAGCCTAATGGTGGTTGTACTGCGGAAACAATGTGATAAGCATACAAAAACCCAGGATCCATCCCATACATACACTCAATCGTAAACATAAACCGTAACAGGCAATCCCAAATCTTATATAATTAAAACCTGTTATACATAAGTGAGTGTATACAATCAAACCACCAAAAGCTATACAAATACAGTACTACT
>CANYBF010141729.1:0-20941 GCA_948192965.1 Dalechampia spathulata | reverse complement strand
ACTACAAATAAGAAATCAAAGAAAAAGGTTTTTAGAATAAAGTAAAGTTTATTTGGAAAGTAGTAAAAGTGAATAATCAAAAGCAATGAAAGTAAATAAAACATAAAATGAAACAAGTAAAGTAAAAGACAATTATGAAATGAAAGATAGCTGCATTCTAATGAAATAAAGTAAAAACATAAATTGTAATGATAGGGAAATAGTAGGAGGCTGTGGATAATTACGTTAATAAACACTTGCAATTCTCTATTAATCCACTATATTGCACTCCTCGATTGATCCACTATGAGTTTTTCATTGACCCTTAAGGCCTATTTATAATACAAAATTGAAAGGTAGCAACTATTCTAAACAGATGTGTTGGTTAAATAAAACGGTAGAAAAATGGTTGGTGAAATGAGGCAACTTTTCCCAAAAAATACAGATGTCACGACTCGTGCTCTGCTCTTCACGAGTCGTGCTATATTCTTCACGATGGCTTTTCCTTTGAATAACACTATGTCACGATTCGTGCTCGATCATCACGAGTCGTGTTCCTCATGAATGTACTTGCTGTAACGAGTCGTGACCTTCTTCACGAGTCGGGCTCTTTTCTTTGTCTCTTCAAAATATCGTCTGTAACGACTCGTGCTTCATGAGTCGTTCTTTACATTCTTCCTTTGAGAACTTTCTATAACGACTCGTGCTTTGCTTTTCACGAGTCGTTCTTTACACTTAGCTCATCATTTCTTCTATACTTAGCCGATTTTACCTGATTTTCCTGCAAATACTCACCAATAGTCCTCAAAAGTATATTTTGGGACTTCTTTGAAACAAAACTAGATAAAACCATAAAATATGCATAGTATTTAATAAAACTTAAAAGAAACTTAGGCTAAACACATAAATAACATAATATTTAGACTAAAATAGACAACAAAATAGCAAGTGATCAAATGTTTGCAGAGCTCCTTAGTGCTTTGCTAATGTGCACCATATGGTCATTAAGATGCACTCATGAAATTAGGCTTTTCAAAAAAAATTCAAAATTTGTAGAGCACTTTTTCACCAGCAAGTCTAATTTTCACAACCTATACCATCAGAAAAATCCAGAGAATTAGTCAGAATATAGTAGATTGATACTCACATATTTAGGTACTTTATATAGACTATTTTAATTCCAATTTCACTAATAAATTTCTTTTCTATGTCTAGCATAGATAGGGAATTAATCCAATAGATGATTAGTTTTAATCAAATCATTAATTACTAGTCAATCCATTGACCAGACAGTATCGTAATCCCATAGTGGGTTTTAAATGCTATTTTAGAAATGTCAGACATATATTTGATGGCACGAGCATAGATCTGATAGTTGATCACCCTAGAACTAGCAGTTTTTCAACCCTGATCTAACAGTTGATCATCCAAGTTTTGCAGTTGACCACTCAATCTAGTAACAATTATGGAATCAAGCATTTGGCCCCTAAACCCTAGCAGTAGGCATCTAAACTCAATCTTCATATGATTTTTGAGCCTTGTAGTAAATCCATTGGTCCAAAAATTGACTGTGATCAACATTGATCAACTTGCCCTAAGCATCAGACTCCTAGTGGCAGAATTGGGTCACAAACCTTAACATGAGCACTACCACAATCAACATTGATCGACTTGCCTAAGCACTAGACTCATAGTGGCATAATTGTTTTGCAAGCCTTAGCATGAGCACTACCACAATCAGCATTTCACCCGAGCACCAAGCTATTAATAGGTTTTATTTTATTCCCAGTTAGATTGCAAGTCTCAGTATGAGCACTATTCAATTAGCATTGATCACCTCACTCAAGCACCAGGCTCCCAATGCTAAAATTGGGCTGAAAGCCTCAATGCAAGCACCTCATTGTTGGTTTGCGTAGTTAATAAGCAGCGGAAGAAATTTAAAATTTTTATTTTAAAACAACAAACCAAAAGATGATCATTGCATCAAAACACAGAGAAAACAGTTTAGAGATTTGAAGCGACAGTTTGATAGTAACTCTTACATTCAATGCAGATGTCCTTCGTTCTTGATCTCTATTGCGTTTATGGTTGTAGTAAACCAAAAACCACCAAACTAGGCAGCCTCCAATAGTATCCACATGAAATAAGGATGTTCCAAGCAAGCAACCGATTGCTTCTATCTTCTTTCCTGTGAACTAGCAAAGAACAAGAAGAAAACTTATGGAATTTTCGATTTCCTCATAATTGCTCTTGTGAAGGCCGAATTCTCCTTCAGCAGAGGAGGCTAGGTTTCGGCCAAAGGAAGATCAGATGAGTGGATTGACCTAATTTTGGTTATAATCATATATTAATATTCCAAAATTAGGTTAAGCTGAAACCCTTTCAGCTTAAGTCAGGCCTGGGCCCGTCTTTGACTAATATGGCCTGTGACTGTCACTTACCATATTGTAGCCCAACCCAATAGCGTAACTTAAAGCTTATGGACTTCTAAACATTAAATGTTAAGTCCATAAAGCATCAGATTAATTTCCATAAGTGATTTTTGACTTTTCCTAAAAGTATAAAAATGCCCTTTTAAGCTTGATTCCTCATTTGTAAGTGTGTGACCTCTTGGGTTCCTAATATATTGGCAACATATTAAATCTTATATTTAACATGTAAATCATGAGTGGTATCTAGTTATATATCATGATTACCCAAATATTAGGAGGTCAAATATTGGTTTGACTTTAACCCTTCCATATCAGACACCGCTGCAATAAACTCCTTTCACCATCACTATCTCTTTTAGGTTTGAGTATGGATTAATGTCAACTCAATGTATGAATAATTATGTTAAGTCATACCCTAAAATAGATTTTTCCTGTCATATAATCTTTATTCCCAAAATGCCCCTGTGAATCAAATTCACCCTGGGCATCCTACTCTGGCCAAAGATTCCTGAATAAAGACTACTTCATGAATTATTGAGATAACCCCTACTATTAATCTGGGGTGGTGAATCCTCTATTGATATTCAAATACCTTCAACCACTTTATACCATACCCAACCTCCAAACTATGAACGCTTCCTAAGAAGGAACAAAGCATAGGAGTCAAAGTATAGTAATCCATAGTTAAGATAACCTTGATATCCCAAGTCTAAGGATACTTGCACTACTGATATGAGTGAGATATAACTTCACAGACATAGATCAATTATCCATATGAAATCTCACTGGTAAGATCTCCAATGAACTAGTACTATACTACTCATCCACATATTCACTTTAGACATCTCATGTCATGATGAATGAGAATCATCCCTAAATAGGAAGTGTAATATGTGCTGATCTTCCCATACTAATAATGTCCATTCTTATTAATATACTATGATCAGGGATATTTAGATATTGAACATTTGCATGCAATAAGAATCTCATTCCATAAACTCTTTATGGATTCTTCTACACTATTCCAATATCATGGACTTCAATATATACTTTAATACTCCAAGTAAAACAAGTTCATTTAAAACATTGTACTATATAATGAATAATGCCTTTATTAATGAAAACGTATAGTACAAATACACATGATGCTCTAGAGCATACACTAACATCATTGCTGCGTGCCAGTGAGATTTGCACGGTGAATTCATAAATTGGCTTAAGACTCGAACAGACACACTCACCCCAGAAGCAAAGCAGGACATGAGACTAGAATAGTAATGAACATGCAATATTAAGTATGTATCGGTGTTTGCGCTCAATAACCCCATTTTACTGTGGGGTGTAGGTGTAGGAATGTTGAAATTCAATGCCAAGAGTGTGAAGAAAATGTTTAACAGGGAAAAACTTGGTACCATTATCTGTCTAAATTATTTTAACAAGAGTATGAAATTGCATGTTAACAAATTGCATGAATCACTCAAGTAAGGAAGATGCTTCAAATTTATTGTGCATGAGAAAAAGCCAAGTACAACGACTGTAATCATCTACAATGCTTAGAAAATACCTAGCTCCCGAGTACGTTGGGACCTTATGTGGACCCCACATATCACAGTTCAATAGAGCAAAAGGGGATTTAGTGGAAATGGAACTAAGAGGGAAAGGTAGACGTGTCTGTTTGGCCAAGGGGTAGACAGTGCAATTATTGGGTATATGATGCCAGAGTTGTGAAGGTTGGGAGACATGAAGGGCAGAGGGAGTTGAAGGCATTATGTAATAGAGACCTCCATGTTGTTTACTCGAGCCAATCATCCTCCCCATAGCTAAGTCCTGCATAAGACAGAAATCAGGAAAAAATATTACACAACACTTAAGGGCTGAGGTTAATTTACTAATAGACATAAGATTCAGATTGAACAATGGTACATAAAGTACATGATTTAAAGTAAAATGAGTGTTAAAGAAAACAGTGCCAGAGTGGGTGATGGTTGCGGTTGCACCGGTGGGTAAGTTAACAAGTGGTAATGAAGGTGAAGTAGTGTGTGAGAGGAGCACTAGATCGGATGCTATATGATCCGTTGTGCCACTGTCAAGGATCCATGGTTTGGTAACGGATGAATTAGAGGAAACATAAGGCATAGGAAACTGACCTATGGTATTAGCAAAGACATCACCATTACTAGAAGATGCGCGATTATGATTCATTGTAGATATCACCTGTCCCAATTATTGTAATTGTTTGGCAGAGAAATTCTGTAAAAACTGGGAATTTTTTTGATTGTGAAGGATTAATCAGCTGCATGCGCTGCGGGGCCATTGGATCTGTGATTTTTGTTGTTGCGATTTGATGAAGAAAGGAAATTCTGGCCACCAGTTTTGAGTCGGCATTGGTCCTCTGTGTGACCTTGTTTGTCATAAAATGTATAGTGATATTTGAGTGTTCTGCATTTATCGATCAAGTATCCTGAACGATTACAGTGTTCACAGACCTTATCTTTGGGAAGCTTAAAACGGCCCTGTATAGCAGCTGCTATAGAAAAGTTATCGACTAGTTCGATAGAAACCTGTCTTTGAGTTTCTTCCTGCATAAGTAGTGAGTAGGCAAGGCCGACATTAGGCAAGGGAACCATCATTAAAATGTTAGATCGGACAGCCTTATAAGACTCATGAAGCCCTATCAAAAACTGCATTAATTTATCTTCTTCTCGCTAGAGAGTATGTTCACCGACTTGATCACAAGTTGGAGGAGTTTGATAAGTGTCGAACTCTTCCTACAGAGCCTTAATTTTGTTGTAATAAACGGGTATAGTCATGGTACCTTGAGACATCATCGCTATCGATTTCTAGATCTAGAAGATAGCTGGCATGCTCTTTTATGAGTCTTGATCTTTCAAATCCTCCCATACTTGATGAGCCGTCTTTGCATGAACAATCCCATGGGTGATATCTTGCTCAACAGAATGTGTAAGCCATGAAAGGATCATGCTATTACACTGATTCCATAGCCCAAAGTTTGGTGATGTCGACGACAGCATTTGGAAGGATCCTTTTATGAAGTCGATTTTTCTTTTTACCGTTAAGACATGGATCATTGATTGGCTCCAGAATGGATAGTTGGGACCATTCAATTTGACAGGAACAATCATATGACCCGGTTGCTCAGAGTGGTGTAAGTAATATGGGTGTGATGGGTCCGTGGTAGAGATCGTTGACGTCTCGCCAGTTTTTCCAGAATTAATGGTATCGTTGGTCATGACTGGTGATGATCAATGAAAGATAGTAGGCAGAATTAAGAAGAAGGTTTTATGCAGAACACCAAGATCGGTGCTTTAATACCATTTAAAATAAAGAAGAGAAAGAGTTTGGTGAAAAAAGCATAGCCTTCCTTTGTGTTAAGGTTACATATAAATACATATTACAAATCTTATCAGTTCCTAAAATAAAGGCTAACTACTAGCTATTTACATGTAAAGCTAATCATCTAAATATGACAAGGATAATTGCAAACTAATTACGTATATTTTCCTTAATAGATGTTCATATATTATTTTTTGAATAATTGACAATTAATTTACATAAATTAATTAAGAAATTATTAAATATTTGAAAAAACAAATAAAAAAGAAGAAGTATATATGTCAATGAAATAGAAGAAAAATTATAATACTTAAAAAGAAATAAAAATATAAATACCTTACGTTGTTAACATGTCATGAAATGAGATTCTTCGAATTAAAATTTTACGTTATATTTCAAGAATTGAATTTTGTGATATAATATATTGTTGATAATAGAATGAAAAGATGAAGAAAGTAATTGTTTATGAAAATGTTAAAATTTTGGATATGCTCAAAACATTAAAGGAAGAATTCAACAAAAAAATCATGAAAAAGTGGACAAAATCTTTTTTTTAATTTGAATCCCTATCTATATGAAAACAAACCCTAACTATGATACCTGTAAAAATAAGTAATTTAAAAAAAATTATTTTTTTTATAAAAGAAAATACAATGTTGCTAAGAATAAAATGTTGGAGGGAGAAGGAAGCATGGATCGGGTGTGTCTAAAGGGGGACCAGCTAAGTGTTTATAAAAAAAAAAAAAAACAATTGAATCGATAATAACAAGGATGATTTTAGGTTCGTTAGGAATTAAGAATCAAGTGTATGGCTAACAAGTCCAGCATGTAATTCCTAATGAACCTGAAATCGCCCCTGCTATTGCCAATTTTAGTTCACAATTTTCGTGCATGCGTTCTGGGTTCTCTTCCTCATTTTCTAACCAAGATTCTTTCCCATGTAATATTCGTTCCAATAAATTGACATGGTTTTGATTAAAAATACCTTATTTTGTTAAGTTGTTTTCTTAAGTTATTAAGTTATGCACATAGTTGTAAATTTTTTTTGATAAACTATTTGTTACTTGAAAATTTATTTGTTTAAAAATGAATTAATTACTTTGTATTAAAAGTTGTTATATTATTTTAATTGTATACAGGTTTTGCAAGGTAGTTTCATGTTGGCCAATAAATTATTAATAAATAATTGAATATTATTATTTAATATTTTTTCTTAATTGTATCAATTTTTCAATGTGTAAATATAAAAATATTATTGCTGTACATTTTATGAAATTTAAAACCAAAACTTTAGTTATTTTGTTAAGTTAATAAATGATTTTGATCATAATTATTTTTCCATTTTATGGAGGATTTTGTTTATGATTTTCTGCTACTTTTTCATAAGAAGATGAATATATATTACTTTTAATTTTTCATCTTATCAATTTCTTAGTCTCCTTTTATTAAAATATCATTAATGTGTGTTTTATGAAATTTAAAATCAAATATTTATTGCTAGAAGTCTATTTTATCTATTTGATGCAAAGTTTGTTCGTGATTTTCTGCTACTTTTTCATTAGAGGGTAAATATATATTACTTTCAATTTTTCATCTTATCAATTTGTGAATCTCCTTTTATAAAAATTTCATTAATATATGTTTTATGAAATTAAAAAATCAAATATTTATTGCTAAAAGAATATTTTATTCAATTGATGCAGGATTTTGTTTATGACTTTTTGTTGTTCTTCATCAAAAGGTGAATATGTTAACTAAAATTTTTCATATTATCAATTTATTATTCTCCTTTTTATATCATTTAGTTATATTTTCATGAACCCTAAATCAAATATATATTGCTAATAATATTTTCCTTATTTGTTCTAGGATTTTATTCATGTTTTCTATTATTTTTTAAAAAATGTGAATATATAATACATTAATATTTTATTTGATAACATATTTTCTTGGCATCATTTTACATTATTTAATTTACATAATTTATTAACATTATTATTACTTGTAATTTATTTTCAATATTACTAAAATTAAGGAAATTTATTAACATTATTATTATCATCATCATCATTATTTATAAATTTGGAATGGCATTTGTAAACATTATTTTTATTATTTAAAATTTACATAATTTATTAACATTATTATGTTTTTAATTTTGCTAAAATTTGTTTTTGACATTACGACAAACATATAAAATTTTATCTTTTTTAATTATTTATAATTGCAACGACTTGCTTCTTCTTTTCATTATTTATATTTATTACTTATAAAACCTTCATATTTTCGCACAAATTTAAAAACACTAGTAATTAAATTTTATGTCATATTAAATTTTATTATAAATTTAATTCATTCTATGATAACAATTATTGCATAGCCATTACTTTGGTTTTTATTAACATTATTTAAAATACATAAAGTTTGATATTGGAAGATTTTAATTCTGATCTAATGTAAAATATTGAGTAATTTATTAAGGTTGAACCATTACTACACATTTAACAATGAAGAAAATCAATCTAATAACAATCATGTTGCCATAGACACCCACAATGAGCAAGGAAATCAACTTTCAATATCAATTCACTAATTTGATGAAGGTCAAAATGTCTTCAATCTAAGTGAACCACCAACCAAATTACATCAATCATATTTAGTCATAAGAGGAACTTCTGAATTTCTTCATAGTCTAGTGCTTATTTTAATGCAATTCTATCCATAATAACATAATGTTAGTCCATCAGATATATCATCTTCCTCTAATATAAAGTCAATAGTTGATCAATCATCACTTAATTTTATTGATGAATATGAATAATTGGATGATCCTCAAGTTAATAATGCATATGCATTTGATAATGACCTACAAGGTGAGGAAGTTGATTTATCGAATGATGATGGCAAAGAAGATACGTTGCAAAGAAGATGTTTGAATGAGTTCATATTTATGTATAATCATTATATGACATTACAATATGAAGGTATAAATGCTTGAATGATAATGGTTCCAAGCATGTCAAGTTGGAATGAATCCTCAAATTTCATAAAAGGTTAATTATTTTCATCTAAAGAAGTTCAAATTGTTGTAAAATAATTTTCCATTAAAAGACATATGTTGTACAAGGTGGTTGAATCATAAATTTCATATTTAAGAGTATAATGCATAAGATCCTATGAGGGATACAATTGGAAGTTATAAGCAAAATGTATCTTATCATTGATAAATTGGATCATAAGTGTGTATAGTGGTCCACACATATGCAATGCACTAATTATGTCTTAATATTATAAATGATTATATTCATATATTATATCTTGATACATTATGGAGATGGTAAGTAAAGATCCATCATTGAAAGTTAACATCATTATCAAGAATATTCAAAATTGATTCAATCATAAAGTTAGTTATAAAAATGCATGGTATGGAAGAAGGAAAGCATTGGCTATTATGTTTAGTAATTAAGAGGATTTATATAATATTTGAAGGCACTTAAGGCATTCAATCTAAGTACTTTTACAAATCTTATTGTTGATGATTTGATTGATCTTCAAATCAAGATGTTTCAAAGGGTTTTTTGGACATTTAAACCATGCATTGATGGTTTTGATTTTTGTAAGCCCATCTTGCTTATGGATGGTACTTTCTTTATGGAAAGTACAAACACACTTTGCTAATTGCTTCTTCTATTGATGCAAATAATAAGATTTTTTCATTCATATTCACCTTGGTTGAAAGCAAAAATATTGATAATTACGATTGGCTCTTATGGAGTATTTGTAAACATGTTACATAAGTAGAGGGCTTGTATGTTATATCTGATCATCATAATGGCATACTAATACAATGAATAATCTATATTTAGGATGATAAGATTCTAAAAGATTTCTTAATTTTCTTATGACACCTTATTAGCAATTATAATATGCAATAAATCAAAAAAATGTTATACAATATAAGTATGATCATAATCTTATTCTTATACTAAAATTTCATTATGTTTATAACATATGCTTGTATATAAAAAGGTTACTTAAATTGCATTTTTGTGAGACTTATTAACCAAGGAAGGTTCTAAAGAATAATGGAGTCAATAGAGGACCTTGACAAAGTTTTATATGAATGGGAAATTTCCATTCCCTTTAAAAAGTTATCTTTCTCACATGATGGTGGACAATGGTATGGAAACCTAACAATAAATATATGTGAAAGTATGGATAATGTCTTAAAGGGTGTCTAATAACTACCTATCACCATCATCATGTGTCATACATTTACTCGATTAGTACAGTACTTTGATGTCAGGCATGCTAAATATGCTAATGAAATAACTACTATTTGATGATTCATAAATTACTATCATATAGTCATAAATAGAAGAGCGTAAAAGGAAAATAGCCACCATATCATGAGATAGAACAATAGAATCAAAATATTTCAAGTGAAGATTGCTTATAATTATTTGAGTAAGAAAGGGAGAAATATGTAAAATGTTAATCTGTCATGTAAAATATATGAATGTGAGAAGTTCTAGGAGATAAAAATGTTATGCTCACATGCCATTATAACTTGCAAATAAGTTAACATTGATTTCTAGCAATATGTTACTAATTACTATAACTTATCAATTATCATTCAATGCTACAACATATCTTTTAGTCCTTTACCTTATGAAGCTTATTGGTTACAATATATTGGGTCTACTATTGTTCAAATATGCAGATGAAAATGACTAAAAGAAGATAAAAGTCTACTCATATTCAAAAAGAGATGGATTTTGTTGAAGGGGGCAATAATAATAAAATGTAGTATTTGTATGATAATAGATTATAATAAAAAGAAATGTTCAAATCATGGGGTAATCATTTCATAAGCTATAATGAATTCATATTGAATTTCAAACATATCTCTTCATTTTTACTATTATTTATTATAATTCCTAATTATTATTTAATGTATGCTTTAGTTATAAAATTTCAAATAACTTCTCCTAACATTTTATTTCATTTATAAATTCAATCTTCATATTTATTAATTTCTCTCTTAATAAGTAAAGAATGACAACATACATACCTGCAACAATATTATATGTAATAGGGTAACATTAAGCACTTGATGAATTTCATTATCCATTAAATCTAGAAATGCATAATGATAATTCTATTCATATAATGATGTAATGAGAATGGACATTTTGTATTCAACAAGCAAATGCCTTACTTGAGTAAGCAAAGGAATTAGGCCTTTCATACCTTAAGTTCAAATCCATTCAAATATCAAATGATAGCATCAATGATTTTAGAGCATTATTATCTTAAATAAGGAGGAAAACAATCATATATAAATATAAATTAATAGGAATTGTTTCATAACTTGATCTAATGAATTGATGATGGAAGATGATTTTGTAAACTCTCCAATTTTTCATTGTATTTATAATGGACTAGATTGTTTATTTGATATTGAATTATTAAATGAAGAAATCAATTAACATTGTTATATTACATACTTATGACATTAAATAATAATATTAGTGTTTCATATGAATTATTATGAATTCTTTTAAACAAGATATTTAATTCTTAATAAAATATGAAGAATGAAGGATTCAATAATATTGAAAACTTTTTTCTTTTTATCATAACATATTGATTAACTAAATTTTAATATTCTAATTCATGATGAGTACTAATACTAAAATCATATTATTTAATAATTTC
Organism: Dalechampia spathulata; assembly: GCA_948192965.1. NCBI lineage: Eukaryota > Viridiplantae > Streptophyta > Magnoliopsida > Malpighiales > Euphorbiaceae > Dalechampia > Dalechampia spathulata. The sequence continues at coordinate 9,452 of CANYBF010141729.1, read as the reverse complement.
ATATATTATGTTTATACTTAATTGTTTGGTTAAATTCATAATAGCTAAAATATATAAATTTTAATTAAATAAAAATAATAATATGGAAGTGTGCATCCATGCAAATGATAAATTTTTACATCATATTTTTAATTTTCATCAAATATTGGATCATCTGAAAAATACATATTTTTAGTCTTGTATAATATTTTCTAAGATCATTATATCACTCTTCATGATTGTTATCATTGAATCATGATAAAATCTAATTTCTTTCATGTCTTCCACTATCTTCTATATTCCACTTTAAATAATGTATGACATTTAAAAATTCTAAATCTAATATAATTCAATACTAATTATAACAACTATTATAATTTAACATAAGTTTTCATAAAAAATCAACATCCAAGTTACGATCACATGCTATGCTAATTTATGCTTATTGCAAATTATATAGATAACTGAAAAAAAGCTTCTCATTTATAATCTCACATAAATTATTCTTACAAAATTATCAATAGAAGATAATTTCTAATAATTTAAAATTAAATAAAAAGATAATTAAAAATGATCATAATTCAAAAAATTTTATAACTTGATATAAATAATAAACACAATATAAAAATTAAAAACCAAAAACCACTTATCATACATAAATTTTAATTACATATTAACTTATAAATATTAAAATTCAACTATAAAATTAATAAAATTAATATCAAAAGATATAAAGTTGTAAAATGATAAAAAAAATTCTTCAGAACAAAATTAACAATTACATACAAAATTTTGATTATTAAATTCATAACTTTTAAAATTTAAATATAAAAATACTTCAAATTTTATCGAAACTTATAAACAATTATAAGTAACATAGAATAACTTTCATAACCATAACTACATCAAAAAAAACTAAATCAAATAACTTACCTTGTTATTATCTCTCCAATTTATCATTCCTATTTTTTCATTTTCATCTATTAAATTAATAATTTTAGTATAAATTTTTCAAAAGAATAACATAAAATTATCATATTATTTTAAAAAATAGTTTAGATTTATATATATGAAGAATAAGTTTTTAAAAGAATATTATTTTGATATTTTGTCCGCATTATGTTAACCCCTCTACGATTTAATTTTTAATGGGTCATTTTCATTTTGATGTAACTTGATTGACTATTAAACCGGTCGTTTTTTTGTTGGTTTTTGGTATTTGGTAATTTTTTTCTCATAAGATAAAAGTTTTGTATAAATTTCATTCATGTATATTAAATTATAATTAAATTTATATATCTTTTTGTTAATGGTAAATTGTTCTTGATTCACGCGCACATCTATAAAATTACTGACCAACAGACCAACTTGGAGAAAAGCCTTCTTTATCATACCTTTCTTGGAAAAGATTATACAGACTTGCACACTGTGCATTCTGTTTCCTTTATCTTCCTCTTTTCCTTTTTAAAATTTACAGCTACCTGAATTTCTGCGAACCTATTCAAAACTATTCTTAACATTTGATTCCAATAAGTTATTTTTATTTTATCATTTATGTTACATCTTAATATTAATTATTTAATTTGTTATTTCTATAATTTTTTTAATATTTTTAATTTTAATAAAATGTTATTATTATATATATCATTTAATATTATATTATGTATATAATTTTAATTTTAATAAAATTTTATTATTATTTATATTTTTATAATAAAATTGTTATCCTCTTAAAATTTTATTATTAAACATATCATTTAAAATTATATTGTAATAAATAATTTTAATTTAAATAAAATTTGATTATTATATATATCATTTTTATAATAAAATTTTTATTACCTTAAAATTTTATCATTATAAATATCATTTAAAATTTTACTATAAATTATTACTATTATTTGAATTAACATTCACAATACATAGAAATAGATACTATAATTAATTTTCTTATAATAACTTCATATATTAAAATTTTTTACTCGATCTCAATTTTATTATATTTTATTTTAATTAATACTATTTTAATCATCTTTTATTTTATATTATATTAATCATATTTTACATTTACATTTTCATCAGTTAATTAATAAATTATATTACAACTTATAATTCAAAAATGATTAAATAAACAGTCATTTATAAAATATGAAATAAGATATATTTGAGTATATATGTAATATAGAAAATATATTTTAATTTGAATGTATAATTATTTTCATTCATAAATTTAATAGAAAATAAAATATAACTTCTTTTTATTGACTATTCTCTAATCATTATTAAAATATTTTAATTAATTCTCCTTACTTAATAAAGATACAATTAAAAATATATATAATAAATACATTTGACATGATATGTCATTAATTATGTTTTATTTTTCATAAATATTTTTTAAAAATAATTAATAATATAAATTTAATTTAGTTATAACAAAACTTAGTATTTTGATTGAAATTAAATTCATATAAAATATATTTAGAACAATTAATTAAATATTTATATTTATATTAAAATTATTAGATAAAAATTAAGTTTACAAATTAAAGCTATTATTATTTTGTTTCTATATTTAATTTAGGTAGATAAAAAATTAGCATTTTACATTTGAATTTGAGTATAATTATTTTACATAAAAATTAACTTTAATGTAAAATTCCATAAAAATTGAACTTTAGAAATTAAAACAATATTTAGTTTTTTATGTTAATTTTAGGCTGGTAAAAAATAGTATTTATATTTGGATATAAATAGAATATTTTTAGAGAAAAATTAGGTCTTACATAAAATTAGATAAAAATTAATTTTTATAAATTAAAACTACTATTAATTTCTTATATTTATTTTATTATATATAAATTAGATAAAAATTAATTCTTATAAATTTAAAACATTACTACTTAATTTCTTATATTTATTTTATTTTATATGACATTATATAAAAATTAATTTGTAGAAGTTAAAAGTATTATTGTCGTTGGATATTGAGATCCTTAATTTTAGTTTTGATGTTAACAAACTATGTTTATGTTGTTATAAAGTATTTTTAAATATTAAATTTGAGTTGTAGTATGATTGATAGTGTTCGAGACTTGTTATGACTTAAAAAGAGTAAAAATTGTGTATTTTCTGGGTTGGACAGCATGTTTGGTATGGGTATACCACTGGACCTTACGATTATATAGATACTACTACCTAAACTAGTTTTGGGCTATGGTACAACCGTACCACCTATACATATGATTGTATGCCTAATGCAAGCAACTTTATCAGCATTATTTTAAAACGTTCTAAAATGATTTTTTTTACATTTATTATACCCTCAACAATCATTTGAGCTAGAAAAAATATATATTGATATGGATTAGTCTTATTAAAGGTAAGAAATTAATCATTGATCATTAATTTCCTTATTGAGCTTATTTTTATGTGATTTATGTTTTTTTTATTTCTTGAGTTGTAAATCCCTTGAAAAGGATTTTTATGTTTTAAATCCTTATTTTTCTCTTGGATTATGTTTTAAGAGATAGGACAGGATTGTGATTGAGTGAGATTTTATGTGAGCATTGGAAAACATAAATTGTAAGGGTTTAGTGTGAGCCTTGAAAAACCTAAATTGTAAGGATTTAGTGTGAGCCTTTGGGAAAATATTTAGATGTTACTAGAATTGAGATTTTAAGGTTGTAATCTTTATTAAAAGATTAGTGAAAACTCAAGTTATTTGTTTGGGTAAGTAGATGTAGGCATTTGTTGGCTGAACCATTATAAATTTCTTGTGTTTCACTTTTGACTCTCTTTAATTCTTATTTAATTGTATTGTTACCATTTACTTGAGGATTTCAATTGGTATCAGATTTTTGGCTCTATCTTTTAAGAATTAACATTCTTAGAGTTAAGATAAAATGATAATACATTATCTAGAGAGTTAATCTTACATAAAACTCTCTTTCTTCGATGGTATAGATTACCTATATTGGAAACATCGAATGACAACATTTTTAGATAATGATAGGGTGAATTTGTAGGATTTAATTATTAAAGATTATACCACTCCAACAACTATAATTGATAATGTTACCATATTAAAGCGTAAGACTGATTAGAACAAGGAAGAGAAGAAGGCTAGTGGTAGGAATGAAAAGGTAATAAATATGTTGTATTTTACCATTAGTAGAGAGAAGTATGGGAGAGTCTCTCATTGCATGATCGTTAAATAAATTTAGGATACTTTAGAGATACATTATGAGGGCACTAATTAAGTAAAGATTAAGAAGCCTTAACTTTTAACTCATGAGTATGAGTTATTTACTATGAGACCAAATGAAAGCATATTAAAGATGTATAATAGGCTCATAGTGATTACCAATAGTTTAATAAAGCTTGAGAAAAATTATGCTAGGGAGGATATCAATAACAAGATTCTTGAAATTCTTTCAAAGAAAGATTGGGAAGCAATGATTGCTTCCATTGAGGAGGCCAATGATTTATCTACTCTTTCAATTGATGTGCTTCTTTAAAAGCTCCTTACTCATAAGATCACCTTAAGGCAAGGAAATGAAGAGGATAAAAGAAGAAAAAGAAGAAATATTGCTCTCAAAGCTATCAAGTAATCAAGTGATAATGATGAATCCATAAATAAAGAAGATGTGGATAATAAAATTACCTTCTTTCTAAAAGAGTAAAGAATCTTATATTAAGAAGAAGATGCTTGAGGGGAATTCCAAGAGACCACTTAAAGCAAAAAGGATCAACAATGGAAAAAGTAAGTGATTTACTACAAATGCAACAAGCAAAGGCATATAGAAAGTGAATATCCTACATTGAAGTGACCATCAAAGTCATCCAAGAAGAAAGCATTCAAAGTTACTTGGGATGATGAGAGCAAATCAGATGATGAAAGCTTAGTTTGAGAGCATGTTGTTAGCTTTTACTTTATGATCATGGAGAATGAAGAAGCTCTTAATGAGGTAAGCTCTTCTAAGCAATCTCTTAAGTATGAGTTTGATAATAAGGTGAGTGCTATAAAGGTACTTCTTATGAAATATGAGCAATTTGCTAGGAAAAATAAATTCTTTAAATCTAAAAACTTAACTTTGATAAATGAGATTGATTGCTTGAAAATGGAAGTGGATGCTTTAAATTTTACTAAAAAGGATTTAAAAAACTCATTTGAAACATGTTTTGAATATTTTAATGTTAAATGAGTCCTTGAAAAAAAAATGAAGATTTGTATTTGAAAAATAAGAATTTGAAAAGAGAAAATGAGCTTTTAAAAGAAAATCTTTTAAAATTTGAAATGGGTGGCATTAAAATTGATAGTATTCTTACATGTCAAAAACTTAAATTTGATAAGAAAGGTATTGGTTATGACCAAAATACCCCTTCTTAATCAAAAGGTCCTAAAATTCTTAAAGTTACTCCTATAAAGGAGGTTGCTAAGAGAAATGAAAGTAAAGGAGTTGAAAAATCCAATGCTAAGAGGTTTAAGACCTCAATAAAAAGTCAATTGCATAAGAATTACAATTATGAGGCTAGACACCCTAGTGCAAAACCTAAAAAGGGAAACCTACATTCTAATGCCAAAGTGAAAAATGATAAGAGTAGGTTTTCAAAACCTTTCTAAGGATATTATCATTATTGTGGCAAGTTTGGTCATTCAAACTATAAATATTTTATAAGATTAAGTCATTTGGGATTTGTTTCAAATGACTCATGTGAATCTTATCCTCATGACTCAAATACATTTTGGGTACTAAAAGTCAAATGAAGTTATTTTATAGCTTTGCTTGAAGTGCACAAGAAGAAATTGGGTGGATATTTAAGGAACAAGATAAAATGAAGCCTCTTTTACATTGGTTAATTGAAGAATGAAGGAATGAGGCTATGCAACTTCTTAGAGGAGTTTTGAAGTTTTTTTGATGTTATTGTGTTATGTTTGTTGATCATCATGTGTGTTAATTGTGTTTATGCTTATTAAAGTTGATTGAAATTGGTTGGTGATGATTATTTTTGATGTGTTTAATGTTGATTGTGTTTTGAACTTGATTTTTATTTTGCTTAATTTGTTTAAAATGTGATTTTGAGCATTGTTTTAAAAAAAACAAACTTTCATGTGTGAATTGGTGTGCATGAAGATATATTTTTGAATTTTAAATTGGTATCATTGATTTCACATACTTCAATGAATTAAGTTTGGCTTGTTTCTTTTTGATATAGCCAAAAGGAAAGAAGTATGGTTTGATTTTAATGATGTTGTTGACATTTTCATGAGAAAATATATTTTTGATGAGAAAATGTGTATTTTATTGATGTTGTTGGTTATGTTTAATTATACTAGGGCTATTGATTACTCCTCTTGCATTGTGAGAAATGCATGGTTGAGGGGGAGTATGAATTACAAAGTTGCAATTTGTTAGGGGGAGTTAATTTTGATTAAAAAATCATTTGAGGTTCATCAATATCAAAAAAGGGAGATTATTGGACCTTGGATCTTTCATCTTAGTTTTAATGTTAATAAATCATATTTATATTGTTAATAAAGTATTTTTAAATGTTAAATTTGAGTTCTGGTATGATTAGGAGTATCCAAGACTTGTTATGGTTTAAAAAGAGCAAAAAATGTATATTTTCTGGATTGGATAGTGTATTTGGTATGGCATACTATTGGACCATACGATCATATAGATGTTACTGTCCAAACTAGTTTCAGGTTGTGGTACAACCATACCACCTACGCATACAGTTGTACACTTGCTATAAATAGTTCTTTTAGCATTGTTTTAAAACATTATAAAATGGTTCTTTTCGTATTTATTGCACACCTAACAGTCATTTGACCTAGGAAAAACATACATTGATGTGGATTAACCTTATAGAAGGTAAGAAATCAATCATTGATTATTAATTTCCTTGTTAAGCTTATTTTTGTGTCATTTATGCATTTCTTGATTTTTTAAGTTGTAAATCTCTTTAAAAGTGTTTCTATATTTTCAATCCTTATTTTTCTCTGAAGTTATGTTTTGAGATATAAGAAAAGATTGTGATTGAGTAAAATTTTATGTAAGCCTTTGGGAAAATATTTGAATATGACTAGAATTGTGATTCTGACATTGTAATCTTTATTGAAAGATTAAGGGAAACTCAAGTTGTTTGTTTGGGTAAGTGAATGTAGGCATTTGTTGGCCAAACCATTATAAATTTCTTATATTTCACTTTTAACTCTCTTTAATTTACTTTATTTTTTATGAATATATAATTTGTTTTAATAATTTGTAATTTTAAAGAATATTTTTATAGGAAGTAATGTATTATATATTAAAAAATAGTTCAAGAAAAATGAAAAAATGTAAAATATTCTTTATTATTAAAAAATAAAAATATTTTTTATTATTAGAAATATCAAATATTTTTATTATTGAAAAATATTTTTAAAAAAATGGATCTAAAATAATTTATTATTAAAATCAGATTTTAAAAAAAGTTTCATATATTTTTTTATGAATTTATAATTTATGTTAATATATTTTTTATTGATAATGAAATGAGATAATTTAAATTATATTTAATTAGGATTGTATTTGGTTGATAAAATCTTATGAAATTTTAAGTTGATATTTTTTATTTTAAATTGATATATTATTTTTAAAAATATGATATTTTTTTAAAAAAAGTCACATATGATAAAATTAAAAAAATAATTTTCCCACGTGCTAATTTTAAAAAATCCCTTTATATGTATGAGCGTGGGTTTTGATGAATTCTCTTCCCATGAGAAATTGGCCGACTTGATTGAAATGTCAGGTTCTGGAGTTGTCATTCAATCCAAGGTAGCCTTTGCACGTATTTTATAAACAATTAGGTAAAAAAATTTTAAAATTAAAGTCATTACTATGTATGTAAAAATTACTTTACATATATTAAAATTATTATTATTTAATTTTTTATATTTATTTAAATAGATAGAAATTAATATAGACTTTAAATATAATTCTTTTATATAAAAATTAAATTTTTTATAATGATAAATTTAAAAAGTTAATTTTTTTGTAAATCAAATAGAAAAATAGTTATATTTGTTCTTTTTTTTTTCTCTTTTAATATATTATAATTAGGATTGTAATGATGTTTTATCAAAATACTTTTTAGAGACAGTTAAATACTTCTACTTTGAATTACTTATTTTAGTTGTTTTATTAATATTAAGAAATCATTTAATAGTATTATATTTTTTAGAAAAAAATTTTAAAAATATTTAATAAATGAATTATGAATTTTTATTTGAATCATTTATTGAAAAGGTTAATAATAGAATAAGATAGCTAATATTATCATGATATTATGAGTGGATAATCATTTTAAACAAAAAATCCTTTTAAAATGAACAATTGAAATGAAATAAAAACAACATTTTATTGAAGATGGTTCATAATAAAATAAAATAAAATATTTCATTTTAATAGATTAAATAATTATTTTAATAGATTAAACATTCTATTGTTATGTTATAGCAAGAAATTGTGAATCAACGTCATGAAGGTGATATAAGGAAAAAAAAAATGAAGAGGGAGAAAAGAAAGTGTATTTATGTACATGTAGATCCTAACATCTTGGTTTATGAAATTATTAGATTAAATAATTATTTTAATTTAATAAATTAAATGTATTTTATGAATCAATTAAATTAATATTTTTTATTTATAAAATAATTAGATTAAATAATTATCTTAATCTAATAAAATAAATAAATTTAACTAATTAAATTATTTAATTTATTATCTAAAATTAAATTATTTTAATAGTTAATTAGATAAATGCTATTAAAATAATAAATAAATAAATAAAATGATAATTATTTTGATATAAATCAAGTATAAATCAATCAAGTGATAAAGATAGAAGTTTAGTCTTACCAAACCTATTTTTCCATATCATATCATATACATATTAAAAGAGGGAAGGGGGGAAGTGAAAATATAAGTCTACCCCTCCCCCTTTAATTTTAATAATTCAAAGATAAATATTATTTTTATAAATTTATATGAAGATAAATATTACTTTTTTAATTTTAATTCAAAGATAAATATTATTTTTTAAAATTTACATGAACACAAATATTATTTTTAAAACTTATTAAAAATAAATATCAAAATTAATCTAACAAATAAAAATAATAAAATAAAGTTTTTTTAATATAAATTAGTATACAAAATAAATTTATTAATTATAATTAGTGTATTATTTTATATTAATTATGATTAGTATATTATATCACTATTAAAATTAATAAATTAAAAATATAAATTAATGCATAATTTAAGGATAAATATTACTCATTTTATTTTTATTTGTTAGCTACTAAATTTTATTTAAAGTTAAAAACTATTAATTTTATTCAAATATAAATACTACTCATTTTATTTATATTTGTTAAAAATTACTAATTTTATTTATATTTATTACTTATTAAATTT
>CANYBF010141655.1:0-12761 GCA_948192965.1 Dalechampia spathulata | reverse complement strand
AGAGATGATATAAGCCCAGAGAATGCGCATATGAATATCATGATTCAAAGAAAAAGAGGGAGAATGCATAGCATGAATGCATTCTCAGTTATATGCATTATTCATAAAGATTGATATTGGCATATAACATACATCATGATTTAATTGATAAATCATCTTTATATGAACTTGATATGATGATTCATGCATAGAGGATATAATTACTTTGTATAAAGCATATGTTTTGTTTAATTGTATTACATGTGATAACTAGCACCACTGAGTTTTATACTCAGCGTTTGTCCATTGATAAACGCAGGAACGAGCAAAGCCGCGGAAGATATAATTTAGTGGCAGCAGCAGGACCAACTATGTCAGTGTGGTACTTATATTATGGACTTCTTCCAAGTTATAATCATGCAAGATTTTATTTAGTATTTTGACAGTACATCAAACATGGATAATTTATAAATTTGTAATAACGTGTGTATAAATATGACGGTAAATATTATTGGATGAAATAATGAATGTTTTTAGAACCAGGGAGCTAAATGCTATATATTTTTTATATGATATAAAAATAAAAATAAAAATTTCCGCACTTAATATGAATGTATGGAATCCCTTGTTGAATGATTATTAATTTTCTTAAAGAGAATTGGTAATCATTTAACGGGAGCATGTTACGCAGCCAGAAGACGTGACATTTTTTAATTGAATGCAATACTGATAGTGCAACCAGATTGTGTATTAGTTGAATTGTAATTGTAAGTAAAGCTAGATTTGACTAATAAGATTAAAGAGTGCATGATACATGATGAGGAGTATCAGAAGCAGTTACAGAAAGTGCAAACAGGTAAGACTATTGTGTTTACCTTAACTAATGATGGTGTTTTGAAACATGGGACACGGTTGTATATCCCTGCTATTGAAAACTTGAAGAAGCAGATTTTAGAGGAAGCTCATAGTTCCAGATATTCATATCGCCCAGGGCATACAAAGATGTATTGGGATTTGAAGCAACAGTATTTGTGGGTTGGTATGAAGAAAGACATAGTAGAATATGTGGCTCGATGCTTAATATGTCAATAGGTAAAGACAGAACATCAAGGACCTACGGGTTATTTGAACCACATATCCAACAACAGTTACAATTACTCAAAAATTTTCCTCTATGACATTTTGGTTCTCTACCATGTTTTCTTTTAAAAGCTTCTATTCTTTCTTTGTCCTTGAGGTTTATTCTATTTCTAATGAACCTAGAAGGTTTATTAGATTTTCTTTTTACCTCTTTATCATTTCTAGATATTCTTCTTTTCTTATATCCTTTAAATATTTTCTTTGAAGAATATCTTTTCTCAGATTTTTCTAAACCTGAAGGACATCCATATCTTCTAGGTACATAATCAATCTTGGAACAACAACTTTTATTTAAGTAAGGAAGACGCTTTGCATCTTATCTTACTTGAAGTTTAGTACACGCATTTCTCATCCCGTACTTAACCGCTTGTATTCTTCCTCCTAGACCATCTACCACTTTGTCCTCGTTTACGAGAAGTTGAAAAGCCATTTTTGCTACTTCTGGCCAAGGTTCTAGTAATTTTGCAAAAAATAATTATGATGTGTAATTTACATAGTAAAATCTAGGTTATAATAATATCCTTGAAATTCACATGCAAAGTTATCAAAGTAACACATGTCACAGATTTGTAGTTTCATAAGGGCCATTAAAGATTATTCCTTTTTTAATGACTTTATTGACATTGAGAAACCATAAAATACTCTTTTTAATGCATCTATAATTATGGCTAGCATAACATATATTATTATCTCTTTAGCAATTTCATCCTTAATTGAGGTATGAGTTATTAAAGAGTTCTAGTATTTTGAACACTCCCTACCATTATTGTCGTACATAATTTGTAAGCGTCTTCTGGTATATATTCATCAGATTTAATTGTAAATCTTATCATGGTTATTCATTCATCAATCCTTTCTGACACATATTTTTCATAATCTAAATTTAAAAGGTTGCAAGACTGATCACCAGTCTCAATGGATTATTTCTAGGAATGAATTCTTATTTTACCATATGAGGATAATTAGGTTGATAAATTACTTTTTTCGTAGATATCAGCTCATTAAACATTCTATCATCTATATGAATAGAAGCTTCTTCTACCAGTCCTAATGACTTCTTAAGATCTTGGGCTAAATTTGAATTATCTAAATTAGCCATTTTATCTTAGGATATTTTATACATGGGACCATTTTTTCTTCCTTTAATTTTTCTATATCTTTTTCCATAATAGTTTCCATTGGTTTTTTCAAAGACTTTTCTCTTTCAAGAGCATCTAATCTTTCATTCACTAATTTTATTGTTTCTTCTGCTAATGTTTGTCTTTTATTTAGTGAATTTATTTCGACTCCATAAAATCTTTCTAGGAGTTGATTCACTTTATCTTGGATATTTCCAAAACTTGTTAGTCTAGTTTTTGAAGGACTATTAGATTTTGAACTTTTGATATTTTCACCCATTAATCAATTGATTAATATTGAACCAAATTGAAATTAATTTTTCAATGTTAGACTTTTTGTAACGTTTCTTCAACTTTGGGCAAAATCTATAAATTCTAAAAGTTTGCCTTCTTTGACTTTGTCAAACTACCCCAAAAATGGAATTTTCTAAGTTTTCACACTAAACAAGTAATTTTTGATTTTATTTATCCGAAATGGTGAATTTCCTGATCTTGTCCTCCTGTAGTAAGCCAACATAATTTAGATTAAACCTAGAACAGCTAATCTTGACATCATTGATTCCAAAAGCAACAAAGGCATCATGAATGGCCTTCATGCAAGGAATAAGACAGGCAATCAAATCTTGAATACTAGACGTCAGAATTTCATTACAAACAATGATCCTGTTAATCTTTATTTATGGATAAAATGGTTTGATGTGGTCAATAACCCAATGACTGGCGACAGGAGGATCAGATAAAGCTGGAATATCACCATTTGCAATGGTTACAATGACAAAAATGCCAGTGTTGGCAAAAGCTTTTAGAATGTCATTATTCATATCAAAGATTTTGAGCCAATCTATGGTGGTTTATGTTTTCAGCAAGTTACCAGAGATGGTGGTGGCAAGTTGTTGGCTATGCGAAATCCTAATGAAAGTGGCAACACGCGCTTTATAGTGGTTTGACACTAACTCTTGGCCTACGTCCACTTCTCTTAAGTTCTCAACTTACGGTTCCCCTAATCACAATTCATAATCAATACAACATAGGATTCCTTAAAACAAATCCTAACCTTAGTGTTTTTAGGCTCACACTCAAACCTTTATAACAATAGCAAACTCACAGCAATTAAACTCTCAATTACAACTTAATGCCCTAAGAATTAATCTCACACCAACCCATAATTACAAACATAACTCTTAGGTTGTGAGAATACAATACAAGAGAGTTTACAATGCTAGAATTACAATACAACAAGTAAACTTACTTATAACTGAAGATTAAAGCTCAAAGGAAACTTTGCTCTGCAAAACTAGGCGTTAGATTTGAAATATGCAATGTATCTATGGAAATAAAACCGTTAGAAAGGGTTTAAAGCCTTTCTAGAAAGTTGCGTACGACCATATAGTATTAGTATGCTCATACCTATTCAAAAACATTAGTTTAACAAAATGCGGTAAGTTTGCTATGCCCGTACCAAACCAACATTCCTCACAAACAAAATTTCCTACGAGCAACGATACGCCCATACCACCATTGATACACCTATACCAAAAATAGGTTTCTTAACAAATCAATTTTCCTGCGAGCAATGGTACGCTCGTACCATCAATTGGTACACCCATACCAAGCTTTTCAGTAAAAGATAAAATCACACAGTATAAATGGTACCAAAACCAGTACACCCGTACCAATCATAAAAAAGTGATTTTAAATTGTAAATAACTTAAATTGATTCATACAAAACATACACATAAAAATCATGGGTCTAACAATCTCCTCCTTTTTGATGTTGGCAATCAATTTAAGTTCAATTTGCAAAAAACATACTCAAAACTTTTAGATTTGAAAAATTTTAGAAATCTCCCCCTTTGTTTTAAAATTTATGCCATGAAATATCAAGTAATCAATCAAGCATAAAGGAAAGGAGAAAAGAAAAACATAAAGATCAGAGCACACTGTATAATGTATGATCAGAATAATATATATAATTATATGATCCAAACATAAACAGAATCATATGATCAAGGCATTATCAAACTCAATCATAATCAGAGCAAATCAAAGTAAATATAATAAATAATAGTAAGAATAAACAAGATAGGATAATGAAATGAATAAACATCATCTCTCATATAAACTCAAAAATATCCAATACACTTATCAGAGTAACAATAACAATGATATAAACTCAAAAATATCTAATACACTGATCAGATCAATAATGAGAGCAATAATGAAAATGACATAATGAAGAAAAATAAACTAAATAAAAAAATCTAGAAACTAGACCTCTAAATCTAAAACATCTCCTCCTTTGATAACATCAAAACAATCACTGTGGGTCCTGAGGAGGAGGTGGACTTGGTAGAGGAATCATAAAAGGGTCTAGCATCAGACTGATGGTATGTAGAATATCAACTGTAGTTATCTGAAACTCATGAAAATCTACATTGTGCTGATCATAGTGTTGATCTATAGAATCAATGTGCTGACAAATATGACCAAGCTAATCAACCTTGTCAAAGCATCACTCGAAAGCATCTAAATGATCAAGACAAGCAATTATAATAGTAAGCTACTGGGAGATAGAATCAGTGGATGCAGTAGCAACTGGAGTAGGAGTGGAAGTAGCAGTTGGAGCAGCTGGATTAAAAACAATAGTAGATGCGGAAGATCCACACTGGAAATGGCACTGTCATTTATAGCTCATAGTCACTTGGCATGTGGCATCAGTATTAGAGGGATGAGACGGGTCAAGCCACTCTGTAGGTGTGTCACGTGGAAGTGGCACCTACATGCGCTGACATGTAGCAATCGTACTCTGTCCAAATAAAGTGACTGTGTCATTAAGAAGACCTAATGACCAAAGATGCTCCAAACATCGTGCAATATACTAAAAGTGAGTATGGAACTCACCATCAGAATCATGCTTAAGGAGCATAGAATGCTCTATGAATGACAAATCAAGATTAGGACCTTTCGGTCTAGGAGTGGGTGGAGAAGCTGGAAAGGCAGAAAGTCACTAGAAAAGGTGATGGATAAGAGGACCAAATAGAATAGCCTTGCCAGGCTATTTCTGGATGCCAATCTCATAAAACGAGGTCTAAAGCCAATGTCCAGACTAGATAGGAGTACCCGTGACCATAGAATAGAGAAAAATCAAGTCAAGGCCAGTAACTATGTCATTAGACTCAGATCTCCTAAAAATCAAATAAAAGATCAGTCTATGATAGTAATAGAGTAAGGGGGATTTAAGACAGGACACTTTAAGCCTCAAAGGACAAAAAGAAGTATCGAGTGCGATCTCCCTCTAGAAATCATTATGGTCAAATACCACAAATTTAGCATTAGAAATGCCATCAATGTGAAAATCAATGATGCCATCAAACTCTACAGAAGAAAGAGTATAGGGCCTACGAAAGAGTCTGAAGGTGCAAGTGTAAGAGGTAAATAGAGAGAAGGTTTGTAGGAACTCTAAAGCTATAGACTGAATATAGTTATTAGGCAGAAAAGCAAAATTTGACCAACCAACATTAGTCAAATAGCATAGAATGCCATCCTCTAGTCTTGTCTTTAGGAGAGTGGAATGATACATGAAACAAGAGTGAGAAAAGACTTTCTCACCCAAAATAGAAGTGCATACTATGGAAGTAGAAGGAGTAGTACAAGGACCAGAGCCTGCTAGTATAGTGTGTTTAACTCTACGTCCCTGAGATAAAAAGCCACCGCAAGACTCGAGAGTTGACATGGCTAAAATCAGTGAAAAATAGACAATTTAACTAAAACAGAATTTTTAAAAATTTTGACAGAATTTCGACTGTTTTTTAAAAAAAACTCAAAATTTTATACATGTGCGGAAATCAATAAAATTCAAACCATACATAGCTAACACAATCCTAAGTACTTTACTCTAAAGAACTTAGAGCTAAAAGTGACTAGCATACTCAGAAAATCAAAAAAAATAAAAATTAAATGAAATAGTTAAAACTCAAAATAAAAACTAAAGATTCAAGAGTAAACAACCAAAAATAGAGGAAAGGATTGTGGGCAAATGAATTTGGAATGATTTGAGACTGAGTTTGTTGAATTTGGTGAGGATTTAAGAGAGAAATCAGAAAAAATCAAAATCCGATAATCAACGACAACTGAAAAATCACATTTAAAATTGATTTTCCAGATTGCTTACAGGCATACCACTTAAGTGTATGGCTGTATGGCTCAAAAATGCCTAAAACTTCATTATCGCGTATGGGCATACAGGTCAGGCATATGGCCGTACGAGACCTGTTAGCCAAAATTTTTTATTTTGCACAGGGATTGGTACAGGCGTATAAGACTTTGGTATGGATGTACTAACACTTCGGCCATATGAGATATTTGACAAAAATGGGATTTAAGGCAGAAGGATCCATACAAAAGTACAAAAATAGGTAGGGCCATACAGGGACTAAAAATCAAAAAATTTCTAAAAGTTCTAAGAATTTTCTTAAAATTTCTAAAGTCCACCACGTACACCTACTTCAAAAATGAACCATCGATCATTCCTAGATCATGTTTGATGAAGTTCAAATGTTCTTCACTAAAGGGTTTTGTAAAAATATCTACCAATTGGTGAGTTGTATCGATAAATTCTAATACAACCTTACCTTTTTGCACATTATCACGTAGAAAATGATGTCTAATATCTATGTTCTTAGTCCTAGAATGTTGAATTAGATTTCTAGATAAATTTATGGCACTAGTATTATCATATTTAATGGAGGTACATGAAACATAGACATTATAATCCCTTAATTATTGTTGAATCCAAAGTACTTGAGCATAACAATAACCTGCAGATATGTATTCAGACTCAGCAGTAGATAATGATACACAATTTTATTTCTTGCTAAACCAAGAAACCAAACAATTGCCTAAGAAATGACAAGTAACAGATGTACTTTTCCTATCTAACACATTTCTAGCAAAGTCAGCATCAGAATAAGTAGTCAAGTCAAATGAATCATTCTTAGCATATCATAAGTCATAATGCATAGTACCAACCAAATATTTAAAAATGTTTCACAACACATAAATGCAATTTCTTAGGAGATGATGGAAATCTAGCATACATACATACTGCAAACATTATATCAGGCCTAAAAGTAGTTAGGTAAAGTAAACTAGCTATCATACATCTATACTTCTTTTGATCAACCTGTTTGACACTTTCATCTAATGAAAGTTTTATGGTAGTGCTCATAGGGGTCTTGCTAGCTTTTGTATCTTCTAGTCCAAATTTCTTGAGCATTTCTTGTATGTACTTGACTTGATTGATGAAAACCCTATCTTTACATTGCGTGACCTGAAGCCCTAAGAAATATTTCAATTCTCCCTGTATACACTCAAAGAACTACTTGCATAATTTTTCATTAGTAGCACCAAATATGATATCATCCATATAGATTTGAACAAGTAATATATCATGTTTATAATGCTTAATAAAAAGTGTTGTGTTTGCTTTGCCTTTTCCAAAACCATAATCAATAAGAAAACTACTTAACTTATTATACCAAGCTCTAAAGGCTTATTTAAGGTCGTACAAAGCTTTGGTAAGTTTAAAAACATGGTTTGGAAATTCAAAATCCTCCAAACTAGGGGATTGTGCAACATAAACTTTTTCATCTATAAAACCATTTAAAAATGCACTTTTCACATCCATTTGAAAAATTTTGAAGTTCATGTGAGATGTATATGCCAATAACATTTTAATAGCTTCTAATCTAGCTACAGGTGCAAAGGTTTCATCAAAGTCTATTCGCTCTTCTTGATAATATCCTTGTGCTACTAACCTAGCTTTATTCCTAGTTATGACAATACTTTCATCAAGCTTATTCCTAAACACCCACCTAGTTCCTATAATAGATGCATCTCTATGCTTAGGTACTAAAGTCCATACATTATTTCTATCAAACTAATTTAGTTCATCTTACATGGTTAACACCCAACTCTCATCATTTAAGGCTTCATTCACATTCTTAAGTTCAATATGAGAAATGAATGCAAGATTGTTATGAATATTCTTAACTTAAGAGTGAGTTGTTAACCGTTTTGATGTTTCACCTATGATTTGCTCCTTGGAGTGTCCTTTTGGGAATTACCACTCCCTTGCAATATCTTGCTCAATTTAGGCTGCAGCTAGGTGAGGAGGAAGATTATTCACTTCTTCCTTATCAACATCTTCAGGTGTAACTTTTTCATTTATAAAACCATTTAAAAATGCACTTTTCACATCCATTTGAAAAATTTTGAAGTTCATGTGAGATGTATATGCCAATAACATTTTAATAGCTTCTAATCTAGCTACAGGTGCAAAGGTTTCATCAAAGTCTATTCCGTCTTCTTGACAATATCGTTGTGCCACTAATCTAGCTTTATTCCTAATTATGACAATACTTTCATGAAGCTTATTCCTAAACACCCACCTAATTCCTATAATAGATGCATCTCTAGGCTTAGGTACTAAAGTTTATACATTATTTCTATCAAACTAGTTTAGTTCATCTTGCATGGTTAACACCCAACTCTCATCATTTAAGGCTTCATTCACATTCTTAAGTTCAATATGAGAAATGAATGCAAGATTATTATGAATATCTTTAACTTAAGAGTGAGTTGTTAACCCTTTTGATGTTTCACCTATGATTTGCTCCTTGAAGTGTCCTTTCGGGAATTACCACTCCCTTGGAATATCATGCTCAATTTAGGCTGCAACTAGGTGAGGAGGAAGATTATTCACTTCTTCCTTATCAACATCTTTAGGTGTAACTTTTTCATTTATAAAACCATTTAAAAATGCACTTTTCACATCCATTTGAAAAATTTTG
Organism: Dalechampia spathulata; assembly: GCA_948192965.1. Classification (NCBI taxonomy): domain Eukaryota; kingdom Viridiplantae; phylum Streptophyta; class Magnoliopsida; order Malpighiales; family Euphorbiaceae; genus Dalechampia; species Dalechampia spathulata. The sequence goes on along the minus strand of CANYBF010141655.1, from coordinate 3,673 downwards.
AAGTTCATGTGAGATGTATATGCCAATAACATTTTAATAGCTTCTAATCTAGCTACAAGTGCAAAGGTTTCATCAAAGTCTATTCCGTCTTCTTGACAATATCCTTGTGCCACTAATCTAGCTTTATTCCTAATTATGACAATACTTTCATGAAGCTTATTCCTAAACACCCACCTAGTTCCTATAACAGATGCATCTCTAGGCTTAGGTACTAAAGTTTATACATTATTTCTATCAAACTAGTTTAGTTCATCTTGCATGGTTAACACCCAACTCTCATCATTTAAGGCTTCATTCACATTCTTAAGTTCAATATAAGAAATGAATGCAAGATTGTTATGAATATCTTCAACTTAAGAGTGAGTTGTTAACCCTTTTGATGTTTCACCTATAATTTGCTCCTTGGAGTGTCCTTTCGGGAATTACCACTCCTTTGGAATATCATGCTCAATTTAGGCTCCAACTAGGTAAGGAGGAAGATTATTCACTTCTTCCTTATCAACATCTTTAGGTGTAGCTTCTTATTGATGCTCTTGTCCTTCACCTTGTTTCAATAAGATTCCTACATCATCATCAATAATGTCTTTTCTTGGACCAAGGAAGTTAGTTTCATAAAAAATAATATGCTTAGATTCCTCTACAACATAAGAACATTTGTTAAACACCTTTTATGACTTGCTAGATGTTGCATACCCTAAGAATAAACCCTTATTAGTTTTTGAATCAAAATTTCCAAGGTTATCCTTGGTGTTCAAAATGTAGCACTTGCAACCAAATACTCTAAAATATGAAATTCTCAGTTTTCTACCATTCCATAGCTCATAAGGAGTTTTATTCAAAATCAGTCTTAAATGAACTTGATTTGTGACATAACAAGCAATATTGACCGCTTCGGCCCAAAAGTACAAGCGTAATTGATACTCATTGAGCATTGTACATGCCATGTCATAAAGTATTTGATTTTTCCTTTTAACTATTGATCGTCCCTGAAATGATAGTAGTTTTATTCACTACTTCACTGCAAGTATACAGATTGCCATAGTAAGATATTGATCCCATGAGGATTTATTGGTTTATCCACCACTACTTGGATTTCTGATTTGTTTATTCAAGGATAATGGGTTGGTATTTGGAAGTAAGCAATTGTTGAAAGGAATACATAAAGAAATGAAATGGATTCAAAAGCAAGAAGATATCACATATGATAAGGAACGTAGGACTTGAAATCATCATCACCAAACTAGGATGGCAATCATGTGCTTGTTGCTACCTAAGATATCCCACGACATTGAAAACCCTCTCTCAAGGCAAAATCAACTAAATCTCACTCTAATCTTCAGAATTCCTTAGTGACAATCAGGGTCCTCCAATTAGGGAAACTATATAGCAATCATACAGGAATTAGGAGTATGTAGATCTCTCTCATATACCAATCTAACCAGAATGAGTAAGCTTTCCATAATCCAACTCTCGTTGCAATCACAGAGCTTAAGTAATCATTTAGAAAACTAACCTTTAGAATTGAACATCTCTCAATGAACAAGCATTCTATAATCCAACTCTCGTTGCGATCATAAAGCAGAGGTTTTGTTTCCAAAATCAAACTTTAAAATTAAACATTCATAGCAATGTTAACAAAGTATAATCAGTTATCCCAACAAGGGATTCAGAGATCAAATCCTACATAAAGTACTTAGGCACTCATGGCTAAAGAGAAGATACAAGAAGAAATGAAGAACAAAGAAGAACACTATACAAAATTGCCCTAGCAATTGGGCTGCTACTAGTACAAATGGTAAATGCCCCTTAACCTTAGATGCCATCCTCCTTTTATGCTTTGAGTTGGGGTCCTCCAGCTTTAACTCCAATTTGTTTGTATTTTTGCCCATCTTGTTGATTTCTTTGCCCATGAGGTCTCCATTAAAGCTTTTTATTTTTGTTCCCCCCATGGATCCCATTTTCCCCCTCAATCTTCCTCAGATTTCATACTTTAAATGGCTCATAATTGAGAAGTCACTATCATGACTTACTTACTTGATGGTGCATAGGCTTCTTTCCTTCTATCATGATCGTGACTTTGAATGTCATGATTGTGACTTGACTTGGCTTAGCTCAAAGTCACGATCGTGACTTTGCTTGAAAGTGTCTTCCTTGCATCACTTCTATCACGATCATGAATTTGAATGTCATGATCGTGACTTACTCCTTAAAGTCCCAAAATGCTTCATTTCTTCTTTGTTACTTCCCTAATGCTACACACTTCAACAAACTCATCAAATTCTACTAAATCAAAGCAAAAATGTAATAAAATGAACATTAAACACTAACTAAAAATGACTAAACATGCATGCAAATTAACATACATCAACTATCCCATTTTTTTGAAGAGTTCTAGGAGATGAAAAGTTATGATAAATATCGTGCAAATCATAAAAAGACTTAAAACATTCATTTTAAAATTCTTTTCCATGATCACTCCTTATTGAAGAAATGTAATATTCCTTTTCATTTTGCATTCTTTTTTGTCAAACTTTGAAAAGCACTAAATGCATCATCTTTATGAGCTATAAATGAAGCCCATGTAAACTTAGAGTAATCATCAACAATAACAAGTGCATAATGCATGCCACTTAAGCTAGCTACTCTAATTGATCCAAACAAATCCATATGCAACAATTGAAGGGGTTTAGAAGTGGTTAACTTGTTTTTCACCTTAAATGAGAACTTTACCTATTTTCCCATTTGGCAAGCTTCACATACCTTGTCCTTGGTAAATTTGATCTTTGGAAGTCCTACCACATGTTTGTTCTTCCCGAGATCACCAATGCTATTGAAGCTAGCATGTTCAAGCCTTCTATGCCAAAGCCATGAATCTTCACTTATGGAAACAAGACACTTTACATGTTTGTTAGTAAAAGAGTCTAAGTTAATAGTATACACATTTTCTATCCTATCACCTTGAAATACTAATAAATCATCACTAATTCTATAGACAAAGCAACCTTTTGGGTTAAAAATAACCTTAAAACCATTATCATACAATTGAATAATACTAAGAAAGTTATGTTTTAATCCTCTACTAATAAAACTTTATTAATTAAAAAGCTGGAATCCTTACCGACCTTACCAATTCCAACAACTTTACCTTTGGCGTTGTCTCCAAAAGTGACATTACCTCCTTCAAAATGCTCTAAGTTTATGAATAGGCTTGCATTCCCGGTCATGTGCCTTGAACATCTATTATCAAGGTACCATTTATTGATGTTAACTTTAGAGCTCAAGCAAACCTATCAAAATAAATGCATTTATCTCTTTTTAGGTACCCAAATGTATTTGGGTCCTTGGGGGTTAGTAACATACATATCATCATTCCAATGCATCTTCATAATAAAACATCTATTAGTTGTATATCCCTTTCTATTGCAATAGTGACATATGACATTCCTATGTTTACTTATTATGTATAAGTAATAATACATAATATTATAACCTACGTTCATCAAATGATGAACGCTGAGTATAAAACTCAATGGTGCTTTAACACATAACATGTAAATATGTAATTATTCATGTAACATATGTCATAAGAAAATATAATCATTTATATCGCATATATGAATATAGGTCATGTAAACCATAGCATTATCCTAAAAGCATTACCATATATTTATTG
>CANYBF010141491.1:0-29344 GCA_948192965.1 Dalechampia spathulata | reverse complement strand
ATATTAAAAGAAACAAGGAAGAAGAGACGTGAAAAAGAAACATCCAGACGGGCCCAACTGTCATACGGACAAGCACATAAGAAACAAACATTCTTAACCACGCCTGTTGTTATTACCATTTAATTATTTCCATTCCTTTCTGCCCTTTTTCTAATATAATAATCATCCCTCTCTTATATAATTTGCTTTAAAATGTAATATTAATTGTAACCCAGATTTCAATTGCTAGATTTTTGCATTCTGTCTCCACCATATAATTAATTCATTAGTATTTAATGAGAGTTTTATTTTTTTATTTTTATAAACTAATAATTTAATATTTATTTTTTTATTTTTATAAAATAATAATTTAATATGAATATTTATAAATAATACTAAAAATTATTCAATTTTAAAATATAATTTATTAAATAAAATCTATAAATAATTATATATCTAAATTTCTCATGAATTGAAATATACATGATATGCTTTTGTGATAGTTATATTGAATAATTATTAATCTTGATTAATAATTTAAATTTTTGAGTTGAAGGTATTTTGATATAGCATTAGAATTTTTAAGGTCGAATGATATAAAATTTTCTTTAATATAAAATAGGTTTAAATTTATATATATTCATATTTCAAATATGATAGACACTCATCTAATCCAACATATATTAGAAATATATAAAATAATTTTTGAATTTCATGTTAAATCGGTAATTATATGCTAGAAAATTATTTTAAAAATAAAAATACAATAAAGAAGAATAAACACATTATATTAACAAAAGAAAAATAGCATACATTGAATGAATTGAAATGAGGACTAAAAACGAGACTTGATCCTCATGCTCGAAATCAGCATTCCTTCTCCATTGAAATGTTAAACAAAAAATTGATAACATTAGAACTGCTGCCTCAACAGAATGTTGAGAAGAAATCAAATGTATCTTGAATCTAAAGAAAACTATATATCAGGCGTCTCTTTCTTGTTTCTTTTAACGACGATAATTCTAATGCCCACCTTCATAAATTAGCCCTGTAAATAACTCTTGAAGCAAAAACAATAGAGGAGGATTTGCCATGGCTATCTGTTGTGCAAGGGATTGGCACCAGAAGGAATGCCTCTCTTCTCATCAGAAATGGAGTTATTACTTGAAGAAGAAACACACGAAGCAGAAGCAGGTCTGTTGAGAACGTAACTTGGCTCAGAAGCAGATCGTACTCCAAGATTTATAAACAAGAGTACAATCACTAACACTGCTAGTGCACCCATATCACCTTAACGGCTGCTTCTTGAAATGCACCCAACAGTGGCAAGAAATAGTAACGATTTAAAGCCTGAAAGAAGTAATGCTTGGATTGTAATAAACATGGCAAGGTGTATGGTTATTTTAAGAAGGGTGATTAAAGAAATCAGAACAAGGGAGGTTTAAGGTTAATTAAATTTAATATAATAAATAAACCATGAAAGGGCATGCAAGGAGCAAAGATGCAATATAAAATCATATCTTCTTGGGCTTCTGAGTGGCTGCCTGTCAGATCCCTTCAGCATGCAATAAATTTTTGTACCGAGAGGGAGTACGCCTGATCTATAACTAGCTAGCTCTTTGACCATTCAGATCATAGTCGTAAGATAATTTTTATATATAATATGGTTTAATATTTGATATAATATCAATTTATTCCTTACATGTTACGTTGAAATAATGTACTAGATATGATCAATTAATATATCATTAAAATCAATTTAATATATTTAATATAAAATGACATAATTAAAATAGTACAGTTTTTTAAGAAAAATTAACCATCAAACTTGATACAATATAACAAAATCAAATTTATGGTACAAATTAATTTTATCATATTAAAAACGAATTCCATAGATATTTGGTTATTTTCAAAAAAAATAGCAATTCGTCTTTCAGTTAACAGCGGGGGCCTATTTGGGCCTAATCCATCTAATGAAATTGGGCCGGACTTCTCCTCTACTTGCGTTTGCTACAATTCAAGCTTCAAAAGCTCCAATTCAATTGACACAAGAAAAAACAGTAATTCACATTAATTCCCCCATCTTAATAGAAAATTATAAAAATATCCCAAAACTACTTTTCCTGTTTTTCAGGATCTAAATTATTTTTTTAATTAATGGTTAATTTTGCAATATATTCTCCAAAGCATTTTTTTTTTTGCATCATTTCGTAAATTTATTGTCATAAAATTTATAATTAATCATGATGAAGTTATTTAATTTTTATGTACATTATTTTGCCATGACCAATTATAAATTTAATATTGAGAAAACGAAAATAATAAAAATGAAAAGCTAATTAAAATACAATAAAATTATAAGGGTAAATATATTGACTTTTCAAGTGAAGGAATAAATAAATAATTAAACTATTATAAAAATAAAAATAAAAAAGACTTAATCACCTCCGCCATTCCCTGCCATGAAATCGTGTGATAATTTCAGCAACAAGAAAAATCAAACTTTGAATTTGAAGAGTATAGTAGAGAAGAAAAGGAGAAAAGGCAAAAAAAAAAAAAAAACTGGAAAAAAAAGGTGAAAATTGATGGTCAATCATTGATGGATAAGGCCAGGAGCTGATGGGGTCCAACTGCAGATTTGTGTAGAAATATGATTGAACAGTTTAGTGTAAACAAACAGAAAATGTCTTGATATGAGGATGACAAATTTCCCCATCTCCCTCTTTTGGGTTTGAATTATATAATTTGGAGGTGTACAATGGGATGTCGGCCGCTCTGGTACCTCGCTTTTGGAAAATGCTGGCACAGTAACAGATATTCAAAGATGGGGAGGATTTCTGTTCCGAGTTTGAGAGCTACAAAGATATCTTTTTGCAACGTGATGTCGGTTGCAGGATCGGCATTCTTCAGCTTTCCTCTGCTCTCTGCTCCACCCTTCTTCTTTCCCTTTCGTTTCTTTAGTTATGTGATGTCGCTGCCCACCCACCCATATGGGTTGTCTTCTGATTTCAGAATACTTCATCCCTCAAAACGTCCAAGTTTCTCTCACTGTACAAGATAAATATCATATCAATTAGATTACTATGCATCAAAAAATATTTTCTTTAATAATTATTTTTATTAGAAATAGAACAATTAACTCTAATATTACGAACTCTTTTAAAATTAAAATTTATGTAAATGTATTATATTATGAGTGATTCATAGATATTCTATCAATGTAAAAAGATCATATTATAATAGGAAGGAATTAGATAACATATCGTACGTTACGGAGCTAATTTGGGTGACACTATTTGGCAATAATTGAGCTATACAGGATAACATAATTTTCAAAGAACTCAAAAACCGGATGGAATATGTTCACAGAGGGATGATATGAAGAAATAATTAGGTTTTACATGGGGATGGGATGTTTCATGCAAGCATGCATGATGATGACAGTATGGGGAGATAGAGACGGTATCCTAAATTGGACGACCTTAAATTAATTTTATACTGTTGACATGTGGTGCTACATATGCCTAGTCAGTTTGCTTATGTCGGCAGCCACCGTTGCATCGGGTTCAACAACTTTTTCAATGACCCCGGCTCTTTTCTTTTGCCTCCCAAAGTATCGTGTCGGTACGTGTTTCAATTGTAATGATTATCAATATTAGTATTTTATAACACAGCGTAATCATCCTGTTTAATTTTTGATATAAATATTATATCCGGGGAACGAGAGAGTGCAGCGCACATGATTAAAGACCCATCTGGATATATAAACACCCACAATCCGCCTGCATGCACCACCACCAGCAGCCCAATAAGAACATGGTTTATAATATATACTTGTTAATAAGATAGAAATCATCCTTTAAGCTTTAAATCTTAATATATCTTTATATTATTTTTATGATATTAAAATCAAATACTAGTTTTATCTTATTATAAAGAATATAATTAACTAAAAAGTCTTAATTAATTATCATAATTAAGTTTTATCGATAACATAGAACTTTTCAATTAATTAAAGTTTAATTAAATTTATTTTAAATATTTCGAATTTATTGATGAATTTAAAAATTTTAAGGATAACTAATACTTCTTAATGGAATATAATAAGATCTCATAGTCTATAATAAAATATAATTTTGATTAGATGAAAATTTTCATTTTAACTAGAATATTAAAAAATAAAATTATGTATCTCTTCTTTATTCAATACTAACTTAACCATTGAATTCAAATTTACCTAAGAATATCAGAAATTCTTGCCCTCTAGATATTACTAGAAATTGAAACAGTGAGAAAAGAAAAGATAATTATAAGCATAAAATCATTTCATTTTTCAAATCTATTATATATAAATAAATTAATCTAATATAATAATAATCATGAAATGGAAGAAATTCCCTCAAAAAAAAAAAAAAAGCCTCAAAGTGCTCAATGAATCGTTGACTAATTGGAGAAACAATCTTGTGCACAAGTCAGACATGAACAGGTAACAAAAAGCTAAAAATAATAATGATCTAAAATCTTTTAATTATTTTTCATTATAAAAGTCAGTCAGTCCTGAAAGCAAAATCTTGAAAATTAAAAAGAAAAACAAGAATATTAGATATGGTTGCCGACTCTACCGTTGTCTTGTATTCTTGTGCGTAGCTGAATGGGGCCTTTTTCCTTTTCGTATGAAGGTTTATTCTTGTTTTTATTTTTATTTTATTTTATGTGACGAGATTATACTCAAATTTAAAATATTAATTAAATTATATCAATATTAAATTAAAAAAATATTTAACTTACGAGTATAATTGATAAGAAATTTAATTATTCGTAACTTTATATTTTTATGAATAATTTATGTTTATAATTTCCTAATTTAAAATATTTTTAATATTAGTTTATATCATAAAAAAATTTATAATTTTAATATCATTTTTTCAAGAATCTTTTTATTTGAAGTTTAGACAAAAAAATTAAAAAAACATAATTTAATATATTAATATGAAAATAATATATTGCAATAAATAAAAAATTTAAATATAACAAATTCATGTTATTTGAATCGTTATATGATTAGCTATGGAGGATATTTCATCCTTAATCATTACACACCTTTATATATTTATCGTAAATATAATTAAAGAACAGAAGAAAAAATATTTAAAAAAATAATTTTGTTAATTTATGTGAGAGCTTAAATCACATTTTTTTTTAAAAATTTATTGTAATATATCCGTTATTAAGATATGATTAGATTTGTAGTATTGAATTATGAGGAATTTTAATAGTACAAATGAAAATTAGTTGGGCATGATTGAGATGAAGATAAATGAGATGATTGTAACTCAATTATTGGTAGGATAATTTTAGAACAAGATTCTAGGCCGGCTTGAGCAGTCGAGAAGGGGGATGACCGGTCTATTATTGTCGTTTTCATTAATCATGGTGGCGATAGGATGAAAACAAAAAGGACCTGTGGTTGGTTCTGGAACCTCTAACCATAACCGCATACCTACCTTTACTAACCTAGGCAGTTTACAGTTATACGTGCCCTCCATTCCCTCTTCCTTTACTTGTTTCTCCTTATTTATTTATTAATTTTGCACACTTAGACGTACGCGTTTCTCCTTAGCTTACTAAGGATGCTCCCTCATCTTATTATTAAAATAAAAAGAAAATTCTTGATTGGTCCACGAAGACATTGCAACGTACAACACTTGGTAACATACAAAAGTTTCCTTGTATGTTAATTCGGTTTTATTACCATTTAAATATATATACACTTTATGATGACTTTCTGCTATAATATGTTTGGCCTTTTCTGCTCTTTAAAAAAGGCTTCCCCGTCCTCCACAGCCACGGGGTTCATTGATCATTTATTTGTCAAAATACATAAAAATACAAAAGAACCCATCTCTTGTTATATGATTTTTGATGTTTTAATTACTTGTACTTTTACTTGGGAAAATAGGTTAGGGATTATGAAACAAATAATCGATTATTATTATGATAATAAAATATTACATCTAACGTAATCCATAACATCATGTCCATGTTAAATGGTGTAAAACGAGACAGGCCGACAATTAAGCCAATTCAAGACACATGTCTTTGGTATTGTAATGCAGTTACGTACTTCCACACGTAAATCAAATTCCTTTTATTTCGATTATCTATTTAGTAAGTTGTTTTCGTCGTATTTTTGTTGATATTATTATTATTATTGGAAATAATATAAATAAATAAAGTTCTAAAGAAGTAACTTGGTCACCATTTTCACACCAAGGTTCTGCTCTTTTTTCCTGCAAAAGCTCAACTTGGTTTCCCCTGACGACTCTCTTTCTTTGATAACAAAGCCAAACCAATCAAAAGATGGCTTTGAATAGTTTTTAAAGTTGATTTCTTTCTTATGACCATTTTAGTAAAAGTTGTTGAAAGCAGGAAAGAAACAGGAAAATTAGATGCCTGCATTAATAACTGGTATAAGCAACCAATCAATTAGAATATCATAAGCAATTGCTTGTATTCCGAATTAGACTCGATTTTGTTATTACTTGTAAAATTTTAGATGTTATTAATTTTTTAAAAAATAATTAATGTTAGAGATACATATATTTTAATATTATAACATAAATCCTTACGATATTTATTTATAATTTAATTTATTTATCTTTATCATGAAATAATTAATATAAAGTTGGTTATTCTTGTTATATGATTTATGGATTTTAAGGTATTAAAAGGGGGTCATATATTTAGGAATGAGAGTGGGTGTAGAGGCATACAGATGTTGAATGGTAGCATAAATATCATACGTGGACAATGGTAAAAAGAATCGGCGACGAGAGGGACAAAGAGAAAGCAGGTTTCTTTTGGAGGAAAGTAAGGCTAATAATTTATTGGTCCACACCATAATTCAGGGCAGCCAATTTTATAGATGTGTGCGACTCTTACAGGAACGAACCTTCCTATCATTTCAATGCTCTACCAAATTATTTTTCTCCATCATCTTATTTACTCATTCTAATATAATTATTTATCACATAAAAATTCAAAAAAATAGCTTTGTTTAGTATATAAACTTATCATAATTATGCAAATAATTATAATAAATATTTCAAAATAAATAATCTTATAAAATATATGCAGAAAATTAAAGAAAATTTTGAAAATAAAATAGTAAGGAATATTTGTAACGAATTGTAATCTAATTTCATTTATTTTCTTTGATTATCATATATTTTCCATTTTTAACTATATTATTTTTTTATTTAGTATGCATTGACATTATATTTTAGTATTACAGCTATATTATTGTCATTAATTATCCTTTTTTTTTAATCCAAAGAATTGATACGAAAAAGGAGTTAAATTAAGTCTATTTCTTATAAAATAAAATATATAAATAACAACTTTTATTTAAAATATTAAATCTATAAAATAACATGTTCATGTTCCTACATCAACTTATTGCATATATATTTTTTAAAAGAATATAAAATTTATAATTTATTAAATGCAACAATCAATAGATGGTTGAATGCATAAACATTGCATTAATATATAACATTTTTGCACAACCGCTGCATTAATTAATTTATTTTTATTATGATATATTAATTAAAATGTATTAAGAATATGATATTAAAAAAGATATAAATAATATGAAAAACTTATAATATATTAAATATGAGTAATTAATTTTAAATTAATTTTAAAATTTTAATAAAATTAAAATTCTAAACTAAAAGCTAAAATCACTAAACTTCTTAAGTTTATTATTTATTAAATTTAGTTTAGAAAAATAATTTTTAGGATAAAAGTCCTTTTCCCTTTCTTTTTATTTTAAAATATAAGATAATTTCATATAAATTAATTATATTATTAAAATTAATTATTTATTATAGGAAATATTAATAATATAATTTATGTAATCCGTCCAATAAGGAAGAGCATAGGCATTAAAAGCCTATAATATGTTGCCATCATTAAGAACTTGGAATAACAAACTTTTAGGATGTGATTACGGAACTTCAGCTGTCCATAAAACACCGTTTTTCAAATTGGTTTAATTTCACCTATTCAAATACTTTCTTTGTCCTTATTCAAATTATACTAATTTTAGTGAAAAAAATTATTTAATTATTTTATTTATTAAAAAAATGTTAAACGAAGAAAACCACTTCATAATACAACAAAAAATATGTCAATTTATTTTAAATATTATTTTAAATTTTCAGATACTTCACTTATAATAACATAAACTATATAGTAGTATGTATTATTTTAATTTGAATAAAGAATTGATGAAGTTAGATATTATATATGTGCAATATCTTATTATAATTATAATACTTAATACATTAAACAATTTTTAATTTTTAAAACTAAAGTATATAAGTAATCAACGGATTGGAATAATAAAATATTAATTATGTAAACTAAAATTCTGCTCAATAAGTATGACACATTAGTAGTTCGCTCTCAAGATGGGCAGTAAGAGATTTTCATTTAAAATATTTAAAGTAATTAAAAACTTTAATTTCATAAAATATAAACAGTTCAGTAAATTTTATAGATATCATTTTTATAATAAATAAAGATAAATAAATAAATTTATCATTAATAATATATTAAATTTTAAAATAAAAACAAACTAATAAATTAAATGTTATTACATGAATAAGGTTACAATTTGAACCAAACGAAGCTTAATAGTATATCATTTATAGGAATAGTTTTTAATACCACATCTTGTCCAAGACTAAACATTTTATTATGACTTCTGCCTATTGCATACATTGATTCATTATTATCAAATAGTATTTTTTGTAAATGAAATTTATGAGATTGATGAAATAATATACAACTAGTCAAATTATTTGATGTATAATATTTTTATATTTAAATTGAATTATCACATTTAATTCATGATCATGATTGTTACATACTTAAAAAAAACCAAAAAAAATTATACAATTTATCATTTAATACAATTATTTACATTTGAATGAAAATAAATTCCACATAAAGAAAGAGTCTTTTTGAATTCTATTATTTTCATTGTTTTCAAGTGAATGGTGGTAATAAATTTTATTTAAAAAATTAATTAAAATCTATAAATTTGAGTTGGTAGTCAAATCATAAAATTATTTTAGGAAATATGATTTGTTAATTTTATAATATTCAACAATAAGGAAATTTTTTATAAAAACAAAAAATAACGGGAAAGGTGGGGCCCATGAAATAGAAACGGGGGAATGAAATCGTGGCAAAAATCCGATGATGATGGAGGGGAAAGATGGTAATGTAGAAAGATAAGGGTGAAGGAGAAGACGTAGAAACCCCATTTGCTACATCACGTGGCATCTGACCCACTCGTCCCCTCAAAGCCCCTCCACCTCACGAGACTTTTCCCACTCCCCCCCTAATCTCTATTTATAATTATACCCACTTCATTTATTCTTCCTTTTCATTTAATTTTTCCATTCCCGTTCTCTTTCTTCTTGCTCTACACGCTTCTCACCTCCACCCATTTCTCACCCCCCTTTTTATCTATTCGGTATAATTTTCACTTTCTTCCGTTTTCAACCATCTTGAATTACCATTGAAACGATCAAAATGGGTAAATTTATACAAAATTATAGATGAAAGATATAATATTATTTTTAGATTATTTTTTAGCTCAATATTATATTTACGATAATGATGAAATCATATGATAAAATAATAATAATTTTTTAAATGATCGAGTAAAATTATAATATAAGAATGGTTGGTAATTGATTTACACGTTTGAGAGTATGGTTTTTGACAATAATTAATGGTACAAGTGAATATAAATAAGTAGGGACAGGTACACGTGAGCTAACCGCCCTCACCCTTTTCCCCACTTACCTATCCATCTTTCTTTCTCACTTAATCATCACCTTCAACTCATTTATCATTATCCCTTTGAATCTTTCTTTTCTTTCCATTTATTTCCCCCCCTCCCTTTCATAATAAAACTATCCCGATTCAAATTTAATATTTCATTATATGGCAACCATGTTTCTTGCATTTCTAATTTGAGGGAAAATATATCTATACGTATCATGTTTGGATTACTTTATAATATGATCTTGTGTGTGATATATATATATATATAATAAGCTTATAATAATAATAATATTATTATTTTTTTAAAATTGTAGGCATGCACCCATTTGGCACTAAAAGGCATGACTGTCGCGTCATCTCTCATTAGTCTTCGGTCATCATTGTGGTATGACTCATTTCAACTAATTGCAATTAGGTTAATTTGGACTTTCTTATGGTTATATTATAATTATTGTTGAGTTGATTGTTAAGCATAACTTGAACATATAATTAATATAAACCCCCATGTAGGTTTATGTTAGGATAGGTTTCTTTCATATGATTGAATCAACATCATTGTGAATACATAAGATAATAATCTTCATAGTATCTATTTAAAAAAAAAGGGTAATTAATTAAATTAATCAAACGAAGAAATTGGGAATTAATAAAAATATGTACACATGCCATTCATATAATCAAAACTTGCTTCAAAAGGAAGTTTACAAAGACATAAACTAAGAAAAATCAATAAATTAATTATGATTGTCCCTTCATATATAATATATGGTTGCTGAATAAATATACAAACTTATAACAAAAGAAAGTAAAAAAAAAAACAAGAAGAAGAAGATTGATCAGCACTTACTATTTTTCTACAAAATAATTAATCACACTAATCTATGATTACAAACCCTTAACCAAAAAAGAATGGAGGGTTTGTATGGAGTCTATGATCTTTTCTTTTTTTTCTTTTTCCTTCTTATATAATGTCTTATATATTTCTCGCCTATATTTAGCACGGAAATTTGATGAATTAACAAGCTGCGGAAGGATTAGTGAAGGGATTGTAGAAATGATGAGGTTTCGAAGCCATTGAAAATGGGTTATTCTTTGAAGCAGCTTCACCAACACCGCCGATTCTTTCGCAAGATGGACACATGGTTAGAGTAGCTGCTGGCATGTTCATGTAAAAGGGCTGTGCCATTTTCAGTGCTTTCAATTCTTGAAGCTCTTTCTGTAGCCTTCTATTCTCATCTGTTAGCGTTTCACAGCATTTTTTCAAGAACTCACAGTCCACTTCTGTTTGCTTCAGCTTTGTCCTGTAAAAGCAAGATTTTACGTTGCTTGATCTCAGTATAATAAATATCGTATAACCCTTGGGGGTAATCTTTGAAATTTATTGGAAAACAAAAGATGTATATATATGTATATACATATGTATACATGTATATATATTCCACCATCTTTACGGAAAGAAATGATCTTTTACTTGTGGGCCTTATTGGATATTTCATGGGACATGGAAACTATTTCTTGAAATATATATTTTTTTTTTATGGCAAATATAATTAAAGATGATGATTATGATGTATTGTATAGGATACCTGGCTCTCCTGTTTTGGAACCACACTTCAACTTGTCTTGGCCGTAGATTCAACTGTCTTGCTAGAGCTTGCTTTTGCTTCTGCTAATTAAAAGAAGCCCAAAATTAATGAGCAAATAATTGATCAAACCAACGTAATTTAGCATCGAAAAGGAATGAAAGAAAGAAATATGTAGAGAATATTACAGGATTAAGAGTGCTGTGTTGCTTGAAACTTTCTTCTAAAAGAGCCGATTGTTCTTTGGTAAGCCTAAGTTTCTTCCTTGAATTGCTTCCATCTTCATCTTCATCACTAACTCTCGAAGAAACTCTTTCTACTTCTATATCTTCATTATTACCAAGATCCCTCTCTCTTTTAACCCTACCACTGGAGAAAGAAGAAACAGTACCACTGTAGCTATGAGGAGAAGAAGCTTGACGAATCAAATTATGATCAGCAGAATCCTTATCAGAACCACCAAGACCCAAACTGAGTGACGGCTCAAACTCGAGACAGGGCTTCACCTTAGGTTTTTGGTTGCTGGTGTTGTTGTTGTTGTCGTCGTCGGGTTTTGACCCGGTTTCTGCCGTGAAACTGCCTAAACTTAAGACAAGACCCGAGTCGTAGCCATGATCATCAACACAACCCATGAGATATTGGGGGAGAAAACAAGATGAATTCACAGTTGTTGAAGTCAAGGATTTGGGAAGAAATAAATGAGAGGAGGAAGAGGGGTTATTTAAGGAGGAGGTTGAAGAAAGAATGTGGAGGGTTGGACCTTTTTATTAGAGGATGGGTAGGTGGGTGGCTGTAGTTGTTAATCAAAGGAATGAAATTATTTTATTAGACAAACGAATCCTGGAGCCATGGACATTATCATCTTTCCATCTCTTCATTTTTCATTTTCTTTTTTCTTTTTATCTTTTTCTATAATTAATCTAAATCAATAACTTTAATTTGATTTAAAAATTTTAAACTTAAAAGAATTTGATTTTATTTTTAAAAATTAAAATATTTAATTCATATATTAATTTAATGCAGAAAATTATTGATTAATTTAATAATAAATAGATTTGATGTGTATAGGGATGCAAAGGTTGACCATTTGAGCCCATAAAATGGTCCTCATTGTTTCTAAAATTTCTGATTATCGTATCAAACAAACAAGAAAAGGAATTGATATTATTTTTGGTTTCATTATTTCTCACTTTCCCTGGAATTGGAATACTAAAATAATCCTGTTCACATGCTAGTGGGAGACACATCAAGGGAATGATTCTACTACCGGTTCGCCACCCATTAACGTACCAATTTTAACTATTACTACTTTACTTATATATATATATATATATATATATACACACACACACACATACATATACATATTGTATTGTATATATTCATTGGTTTCAATTATTCAGGAGCCTTGTCAGATTTTTGACAAATCTATGGATTAATTTTCTGTGGAATTTAAAAGGCATAAAGTGTGTGTGTGTGTATATATATATATATTATCTTTTTTTTATTTTGTAAATAAAATTATCCACTTAGGCTTCTCGAATCGAATCGAATCTCTTTACATTTGTTGTTTTTTCTTTGTTCTATTCATGCATCAATTATTGAAGAAATTTTGTTCTAAAATTATATTCCTTTCATGTAAAATTCTTGTATAAAATCATAAGTCAATCATCTTTCAATTATATTAAAAAATATAATTATTTTATTTATTATTCTTCTCATATTCCGCATATTAACATTAACTTATTGCACCATAAATATATATGATATTATGTTATGCATTTTATGAACATGATAATCAACAATAATAAAATTAACAGTTGCAATTAGTTATAGTTTATGAAGAAAAACACATTAATTTGAATATAATTACTTCATTATATATATTACAAATATATTTCGGGTTGCATAAGGATAAATTTTTTAGGAGTTCAAAATTTAACATAGATCTTCCTATAAAATTACAATAAGATTTATAAGTTTATTATAAAAAATTATTGTTATTATTATAGAAAAACTATTTTTTAATATAAAATTTTTAAAAATCATATAATATTATTATAAAATATAAAATAAAATTGGTGATTTTTGTAATTATAGTTATTAGTTTCCTTTCATTTTCTGGCTTTCCTTTTTCCGTTTTTAAGTCTCTAACATTAATAAATTACTTTTAAGACAAGACCAAAACTATTTGTCTGCTACTCCAAATGCCATGGTTTAAGTAGCTAGAGAAACGGGTATAATGTCATCCTATTGCTTACCAGAATAGCATTCTTTTTAATTCGACTTTATTAATTAGGGTTTTAGCATCCAAGTTTGAAAACAAATATATAAATTAACATTTCTTTTTTATCAAAGCAAAGGACATAGGTGGGTAATTTTTTATTCTTGTTTATTATATATATTTATTTATTTATATATGTGGAAGGGATTAATTGCAAAAGGATATGTCCACTATATAAAACTATGTAGAATGAGACTTATTTAGGGTTTTTTTTTTTTTTGGTTTTGGGTTTTCTTTAAATTTTCTGTTTATGCTAAAAATAATTTTTGAAAAATAGGAAAAAAAATTAAAATTCAAAGAGAAAATAATGGTGGCAGAATATGATTCATGAACAAGAATCCGGATCTTTGCTTAAGTGGAAAGGTGATGGGTATTGAATTGGGACCTACTTGCTATGTTTTCATTATTTGCAAGCACTTTCAGTAATAATGCTTCGTCGGCTATATTATGCTGATCATGAGATGAAAGTTAGGTCACCCATAAAGACTCTCCCATTTAACCTAAACCAATCAATTATAAACCCTAATATTTAAATATTCACTTTCTTTTTCAGAAAAAAAATATATTATTTCTAGAAAAAAGTTAATATTTCACTTTCATTTAATTAGTTGATATTTATATTAAAATACTCTGAATTACTCATCCTAACTTGACTTATATTATTATATATGAATCACATCAATCAATATAATATAAATTAAAATAATTATTAAAAATTATTTATATCATATATATTATTTAATCCCATATATATATATATATATATATAACTGCTCTAGAAGTGGTTAATCTTGCTGATTAGATTTTATCCATTATAAATCAATCATATGATTAAGAGGGTATTTGTTATTATATTTTAAAATTATTTTCAGTGTAAGTTTGATGTTGTGATTCATAGACAATCTTTTTTTTTATTAAAATTGTTGTTTGAATATAATATGTTTAAAAAGATAAATATATGTTTTTTTAAAAGCAATTGATAAAATTAGAAAAAAATCAAAGAAATTAACTTTAAGAATTTCTAAAAATACCTTTTGATTTCAAATAATAATATCAACCGCACTTTCAATTCTTTTTTAAAGATTTTAAACAATAATTCATAATCTTTAAGAAAATATTTAAGACTTTGAGCAAGATATACATATAAATTGACGAACCATTTTTATATGAATCTATTTTATCATATAAAATTATAAATTTATAAATAATATTTGATATTTAATAAATTAATGTATATTATTATATTATGTATAAGTTACTAATTTTATACGGTAAAAATTTGTTAATGTTAAAGTAATTAAGCGTATGAGAGTAATTACGCATTAATTAATTATAATGATAAAGGAAAGGGGGATGAAAGAATAAAGGGAGCGGCGCACCATGTCGCACAAGGTATAGTTAATGGCGGCATTTCAGAGACTATTCATTAGCTGCTGTAGTTTGAAACTTGGATCAAACCTTTGTTTGAATTTAATTTGAATATGTTGGAAGAAATGAATTAAAATTGAATTTTCAAGAACAACAAACGAATGGAAAAAGGGTTGAGAGAGCACTAAGGAATAATGGAGAGTGTTAGGCTTATATGCAATATAAGCATGTAATTTTTGTGGAATGGAAGTGGCAATTGCATGACGCATTATAATGATCAAGCAAAAAAGGAACCAACCCACCGGGTTCTTGTTTGCCTTGAAAACATAACCCAAACTTAATTCATTATAATTATTCCTTTTTATTTCATAAATCAGAACAAAACCACATTTTCATTGCCCATCATTTTGTCTCTTTTCAGCTTCTAACAACAAAGCGTGGAAGGAACGACATATAATAATTGTTATATATATATATATATATTACCTTTTGATCTTATAGGAATTAAAGAACTTAACACTTTTTAATTGTTTTTATTAATCATATTTTATCAATATATTATTATATTTGTATGTTTAATAGATTTTGTCATTTTACGTCTTTAATTTAATTTAATTTATTTTAATATTTTAATTTATTTATTCACATACTTTTAAATACTTATTATTATTGTAAATTTATTTTTATTTAAGACGCATACATATGTTATATTTAATTATATTTTGACCTTTAAATTTATTACTTTTTATAAAATAAATAAATTTGAGATGTCTAAATGATAAAAATTAAAATTTATTTAAAATATAGAAATTAGTAAGTTGAAATGTTAAAATGAAAAAATAAAAAAAAAGATACATCGAAAAAAGTGTAAAATTTAAAGGATTAAAAGTGTATTATATATTTTCTTCAATTTCCTCTTTTGTATATCCTGAAGTAATAGTTTCATTTATTTTTTTAAAGTGAAAACAATTTTATGAATTTCAATATTAAATTTATATAATTAAAAATAATTAATAGTGAGAATTTAAAAAATCAAGATGAAAAATATAAATATTTATAATTTTCTTAATTCATATATAAACATGAAATCAGGAGGAGGAGGAGGAGGAGGAGGAGGGAGAATTAGAAATCAAAATAAACATTAAAGTTAATAAAATTTAACAATTAATTATTAAATGTACTTAAAATAAAATTTGAAGGCATTAATTAAAGAAAGAAATAAAGCTATTTTTGAAGGCTCAAAAAACAATTATTTATTGGGAAAGTATCAAACAAACCACTAATTGAAACCATTTTATTGGGTGCGTTAGATCCACGGAATCATCTTTTTCATATCCCACATTGCTTCATTTATATATACTTTCAAGAGTATCAAACAAGTCAAACCATTATTGTTTTTTTATTCTTTTTATTATTATTATTATAATTATTCCAAAAATTGTAAAAATAATGTTTGATCTTTTAATTTTTATTAGCTTTTTTATTATTTTATTTTCTACTTTGAACTCATAATACTATATTTAATTTATTGTTCAAATGGGTTTATTATCACCAAAATATTATTTTATTTACATTATAATAATTTTATAAGGTTTCAAATATATCGAAAATATATTTAAAAGTATTAATTAAATAAGTTATTTCAAAAGTTATAAATAAATAAATACTAATTAATTTAATACCTCGATTAAATATTAATATCAAAAATAAGTTAAAATTTTATTTTAAATTAATAAATATGATTGATTACCTAATAATAATTATGCATTGCCAACCACAAGTATGTTATAATGTGTCTTTAAAAAAGTAGAGATTGATTTATATAATCTTTAATAAAGGATTCCATGAAAAAAGCTTTTAAATCAATCATACCAATAATTTTATATAATTTTATATATTTTTGTATGTGAATATTTATTAAATTTGATGTATAAAATATGCATAAATTCAATTTTTTTAGTTATTTAAATATTATTTTATAAATAAACTTTTTATGAATTAAACTCTACAATTTTGATCATAAAAATTTTATTTTAATATTAATAAATTATTCAACAAAAAATATTAAATTATTAAATAAAATTTAAGGATGATTTTATATTATATTTAACATGTAACATATTTCATCTATCTTACATGTATTAAAAAATAATAAATACTCATTTTTTATCTTATTTTTCTAAGTTATCTGAATCTAATTTTCATATTAAAATTCATAAAATTAATAAAAAAAACATATCAACATTGAATTTTTGTAAAGTAATTCAATAATTTATTTTAATAACGTCAAATTCATATGGAAAATACCAAACTCATTAAAAGTTTTCTTTCCCTAGGCAGCAAAATAATTAAAGTACTAATGTTTTTTTCTTTATAACAACAAAAAAAATGTCCTGCTGCTATTAAAGATAATAATAATAATAATAATCAAAGAAAATGATTTTTCAATTAATAATAAAATATTTGAGAAAACAATATTGTTGTATCATTATATCAAGAAAAACATAATAATTATGTAAAAGTGCAATTAATTATTATTATTATTATTATTAAAACAAGGAAAATGAATTATCCAAAGGTTTTGAGAGAGTGGGTGTGTACCAAAAAGCAAGTATATTGGCATTATTATTATTATTATTATTGGAGTCAAGTGGATAGACATTGACTCTGACACAGTGAAATGGCGTATATATTACAATTGACATAATTATAAAAATATTAAAAAAATCGTAAAGCAATCTCACTCAACTTTCACTTTTCCAATATATGATTAGGAATAATAATTACATATAATATTATTAATTAAATTAAATCCCTTTCCAAACCTCATCCACATAACAATGCCAGAATTTGTGTCATATGAGACAAAACATAACTACCAAGTGCCTCTCTTATTGTCTTAAACACCCTCTTTCTATATGCAGAAATAATATTAACACCATTCTTAATATTATAATTTCTGTCTCATCCTCATCATTATTGTTATTATTATTTAGCTTGCAAGTACAATGATAAGCATTTGATTAAACATTACTACCTTTAATTTATGAATTTTAATCAAATCAATAAATATTTTATTAGATATATTAAAGAGATTATCCGTATAAGCGAGACTTACCCCATAAATATTATTGCATATATAATTCAATTATAATTGTTTCTTCTTATGATTAATAGTTTTTAAAATAAAGTTTATTAATATAAAGTAAAAAATATTATTATCATTATTATGGCATATAATACTTAAAAAAAGGTGTATAGCAATCGTTAACATCAAAAGTAATATAAATAATAAATAATTTTAGTAAATTTTATTAGATATAATAAAATAATACAAATTTTAATTCTTATCATTCATATTTTGTTTATAAAATGAAATAATAATTATTCATTTATTCCTCAAATTCATGAAAATTCATATATTATCTAATTTTTTCTTAAATTTCAATTTAGAATATGAAAATTAATACTGAGATAAAATAAATTATTAAGCTGAATTTAATTCATCCTATGAAATTATTATATTGGTAGTATTATGGCATTTAATGCTTTTTATTGAATATTATTATCTTATATGTTAATGTCTAATTATTTTCGTGAAGCAGATATTAATCTATATAAATATTTATAACATTTAATAAAAAAATGATCTTATATTATAATAATAGTATTAATAAATATAAAACTTTTCTCAAAGCTAATTTCCCAAAATCGGATCTATAGGTCCTAATGTCGTCCTGATAGACGGCAGGGACTTCTAGCATTACGGGGAATGACATGGGTCTTCCACTACATCTATTTTCCGACGTGGAAAAACATTTAGTGCTGAATAAAATAAAAATAAATGCACCGGCTAAAGCAATTAATGGAAATGGCTTTATTAGATAGCTTGTCCCATTTGAATTCTCTCTCTCTCTCTCTCTCTCCTCTTATGGCTGCAACCTTCCCATCTCATTCTCATATTTACATATTATTCAATAAATGGTTAATTTTAATATTATAGTTAAATTAGAATAAATTAGGCATGAGTGTTATAATTAAATTAAGAAAAATTTAATTACTGAGTTTTAAGTTGAATTTATATTCAAATATTAAACTATTGAGTAAAATAAAAATAAAATTTTTTATTTATTCTCATTCAGGTTTATGATATTATAATATTAATCATATCATAAGATAATTTCATTCAAATTAGTACAATATCAGCATATTTATAGAACTTTGAAAAAAAAAACTTTCATAACCTGTAGTATCTTTTTTAGGATTTTCTAGATAATAAAGGTAATTTTTTGATTTATATAGAAGTGTTAGTATGATAGGTTATAAGATTAAGTTTTATTAGTTCAAATAGAAATTCAATAATCTTTATATTGTATTTTATTGTTTTTATATAGTGAATGATCATATGACACGTAATAATTTTTGATATAATTGATCAACTTAATATGAATATAATATTAAAAAATGAATTTAGATTTTTCAAGTTCATATTGAGTTCATGTAAACATGGTAATAACATAATAATGGAATTGTGTCACATATTGATTTACTAACTCAATTTTAAATATAATATATATATATTGGATCATATTATATTTGACTTATTCACTTATTTAAAATTACATCATTTGATTTTATTTTTATAATTTTGTTATGCTATTTTGTATAAAATGAGGTCAGTATGTGTTTGGATTTTGTTTACATAATTAAGATTTCAAATTTTAACTTTATTCTAAAATTTGTTATATTTACTAATTATTTATTGCATATTTGATACCGATTATAATTTTTTTTTCTAACTAGCGATGCAATATCGTTGGATAAAGTTAATAATAATAATAATTTTGCAAGAATAAGAGTTAAAGCTAGTGGTTTAGTTGGTAGAAATAATAAAATCTATCAATGATTCCATGGTTTGACTAAAATAAGTATAAAAACATGGTATTAAAAGTGGTAATTTGAGTTTGTAAGTTGGATTTGAATTATATCATGAATGATATACTTTTAAAATTGATTCGAATAAGATAAAATAATTAATAATTTTAAAAGCTTAATTATAAAAAATAATATGATATATTAAATACAATTAATAAATAAATTTTATTTTATTTTATTTTAAAATAAATAAATCATCATGATACAAAATATATAAAGGGATTATATGTTTTGAAAAATAATATAATTAAGAGTGAGAATTCGATCAATTTCAATTATTGTGTAATATATGAAATCAAATCAAATTTGGACTTTATTAATTCAATTTAATTTTTTTTTGATTCAAATGATAAGTTACTCGAAGGGATGTTAACATTTATACAGGTACGTTATGAATGATTAATGATATAATTAATAAATTAGTATAAGTTGAGATAGTAAATTAATGGTATGGGGAATTAATATCCATAGGAAGATTAATAAATAGGAAATAAATAAGAGGGGGGGTTTTATGAGAACATAGGACCTACAATAAAAGGACACTTGTAGTGGGTTGTGGAGATAGTTAAGAGCACTTGCTTGGAAATTGACTTGTCGAGCACCAATATAGTTGAAAGATTTCCTGCTCTTAATGTTCCGCAAAAGTTATGGCAGTTGGGTCCCATTTTATTTTCATACATACACCATTTCCCACCCCTCACTTTATCATATTTAAACTTTCACCCCTCATAATCTTTATTTTCAGTTTCAAGCCTCATTTTTTAGATTTTTTTTAAATTTCTCAAAAATAAAAAGAACTTGTACAAGTAACTATTATCCTATTATCTTTTGGGGAAAATGAATTTTGAGTAATTTAAAAAACATGTGGAATAGGGTGAATTTCTCATTGGTTAAAACGTCACCGTATCAGAGAAATTTTGACCACGAAAAGGAGCAATTATTGTTGAAAACAACACAGAATCCAAAATAGATTTTATGACTTGAGAATTAATTAATGAAAATAAATTTAGTTTGAATAATAATTAAAATTGAAAAAAAAGGAGAATTGGTAGCAATCATTATAAGTAGTGGATTGGAATGGTTAATAAACATCATTTTGGAATTGATAAATCAAGCAAATATGGAGTAATGATTACGAAATTTGAATGATAATCCGTGATCATGGGGTTTAATTAGTCAAATTTCATGGATCATTATTTATTCTATGATTTTATAATTCCAAAAGTCAATAAAGTTCAAAGGAAACAAATAAAAATAATAAATAAATGAAAGGGAAAAAATACTCTGCAGCTTCCATAATTTGCTGCACTCGTTGACATTTTGGTGCTGCTGCATATGTCATTCTATCCTATCAGCTTTTTCCTCCTTTATCCTTCGATTATTCAGTTTCATTTATAATTATAATATGATTATGACAATTTAATATGAAATAAAATTTTTAAGATAAATTATCATTACATGAAATAGAAAATAAATAATTAAAATATTCCTTTACTTCTTTAATGATATAAAATTATGATCTTTAATGGTATTAGATCTCTCTTATATTAGATGATTTCATTTTAAAAATTGAGATACAAATTAAGAATATTATTTAAAATTTAATAATTTTTCTAAAATACCTTATTTAAGTTTTTTTTGAAAAATTAAATGTATTGAATATCAATATTAAATTTATTTAAAAGAGTTTTAGATGAGAGTGAAAGAATATTTAAAATCTTGAGAATTATATTAATAATTAATGATGTATTAAAATTAATAAAAGATCAAATTAAAAATTAATTTTAAAAATTACATAAAATTATAAAAATAATAAATTTTGTTAACCAAATATTTTTCTCTAAACCAATATTTAATATGAGATAAAGGAATATAATAAGCTTTAACTATTTAATAAGCTTTAACCATTTTCACTAAAACATACCTATTATTATTATTATTATTATTAATTTAAAATATTTTTTATTATTTTAATATAGTGCAATTCAATATAGTTTATTACAGTTTGATCCAATTAGTTATCTAATATCTAAAATTATATCAACTAAAAATCAAACGATACAATTTAGATAACTTATATTTAAAAAATCAAAAATATAATTTTAATTCTAGTTACTTTTCTTTATATTTCAATCAAATTCGGTAAGATTCAAGTATTACACATAACCTTAATTTAGTTATTATTTTATCGAACATTTTAATTTTAAAAGCTTGTTTAATTTAAATCATTTTGAATAAAACATTTCATCAAATGTACATATTTGATAAAATATACATATTTTATGAAATATTATATAGTTCAAATGTTATATTTTTATGAGATTTGAAATATCACTTAAAACGTGATATTTTAAAATGTCTCATTTTTAACAAAAATAAGATTTTATATTTATTTTTACACTTTATTTATTCTTATTAAATTTATAAATATTTTAAATCAAACAATAAAATTTTAAATATTTATATTTATCAAACATTTATATTTTAAAATATACATATTTGATGAAATATGCATATTTTAAAATCTTATAAATCAAACAAATTTAAAATTAATATATAAATAATTAAATATTAATAATTAGTATCCTACTGCTAAATATTACTAATATAAATAACCATTACAAAATCATATTTATTATATATAAAGATAAAACTAATACAATTATATTTAAATAATCAATATATTTTTATAAATTTATTGTTCTATTTTCCTAAGCATTTATAGTTATGATGTCAAATTGATTAAAAAAACGTACAAATTTTAAAAATAGCATTTGATATAAATTCATCATATATTATTTCAAAAATACACCTTTATAATTTTTTTTAAAAATATATTCATTCAATTAATCAATTCAAAAAATTCAATAATAATTAATCTGAAAAAATATACTTGATATAATATTTTTTTTCTTCTTATATGATCAAATACAAACATAAATTGCCCATGAAAGTATTAAGTAAAAGTAAGTTGAGTTAATTATGAGTTAATCAAGATTTATTAATATTAAAATTATAATTATAATTAAAATTCAATTTAAATAATTTAAATATTTTAAAATTTGATTCAATTTAAATCAATTTATAAATATAATTAATATAATAATAAAATATTCATAAAAAATTAACAATTTTGTCATGTAATTATATACATAGTGATATTTAACTGCATAAAAACATATAAATAACTATTATTATATATAAAAATAATTATATGATATTTTAATTAATAGAAAAAATAAAAAGTAATATAAATACGTTATTATTTCAATTGCGGGAGATTATTGACATGACATCAGAAGTATCAATTCCCAAATCATACTAAGATGGAAAAACAAACACCAATTTCGATCGCAAACAATAAAAGTAATTTTCGTCAATATATTCGAATTATTTCAACACAGCAACTTGAATAAATTGGAAAAATTAAATCTAATTATATTTAATTTTAAAAAATTAATTCAAAGGATATTTATTTTGATTTTTTTTGGATAATAAAATATTTTGCTCAAAATTGAAATAAATAAAACGTACTAAAAAAATTAATATTTTATTTTATTTTATTTTATTCAAAAAAATTAAATTAAATTAAATTTAAAAATTAACTAAAAAAATATATTCCCCAAACTGACCAAACCGACTCATGCTATCCCAACTATAAACATAGAACATATTCTCATGGAAAATCATGAAATGAAAATTCCCCGAATAAACAATGTAGGACTAAGGTTGTTTCTTTGTTGCCGCTAAAGGTAAAAGTGTTGTAATAATATATATATGCATATATATGTATGTATGTATGTATGTATGTATGTAATGTTTTATGTGGTCAAACCTCAATGAAGCATTTACTCTGATAGGTGGCAATAATTGAATTTCAAATCTAATAGATAGATAAAAGATATATGCTTTATACGTACGTTCAATCCGAATATTGAACCTTATCGTATTCACTTTGATGGGTTAAAGATTAAAATATTCTTTGATGATTTTAATATTCCAATCATAAATCATATAATTTTGGCATATTCTTTATTCAATTTGACTCTCTTTTTTTTTTTTTTTAAATGGTAACCAAATAAAATGATACAAATGGTGTTCAGATGATATTCTCTTCATTTTGGTTCACATTAATATTCTTTTATAGAATATTGTCTCAAAACTTTATATTAAATTTTCATTATGATAATATAATATTTGTATCAATTATTTATTATATGTTTGTACTTTTTTGAATTTGATAATTTTTTTTATTATGATCCTTCTATTTTGATTTGTTTTATTCTAACGTTTTAACTTATTTATTCATATATTTTTAAATATTTATTATTGTTAATTTATTTTTATTTAAAA
This sequence comes from Dalechampia spathulata, assembly GCA_948192965.1. Taxonomy (NCBI): domain Eukaryota; kingdom Viridiplantae; phylum Streptophyta; class Magnoliopsida; order Malpighiales; family Euphorbiaceae; genus Dalechampia; species Dalechampia spathulata. The sequence goes on along the minus strand of CANYBF010141491.1, from coordinate 4,972 downwards.
TTTATTCAATACATATATCGTATTTAATCTTTTTAACCTTTGAATTTATTATTTTTTTATAAAGTTTAAATGTATATGATAAATAAAATTAACGTATCTAAATAGTAACAATTAAAATTTATAAGATAAATTAAAAAATTATGATAAATTTAGATATTTAAAATTTTAAAAAAAAAGATAATTAAGATATTATAAAATGAAACAATATATCATATTTAAAAAACTATAAATTTATTATACTATTTATTAACTTGGATTATTTATATATAATATAATTAGTTAATCAAATCATAGTAATTTATTATTTATTTATCGATGTATATAATATTGATATTGTATTACACATCATTCATTTATTACTAATATATTCTTTTATGTTCAAAAACACTATCTATAACAAACGACAGATTTAAAAAAATCTAAAATAATTTTAAAATAAATTAAATAATTAAAAAATATTTTTCAACCTTAAAAAAGCACAATTTTGCCAGTAAAAAACAACTTGGCCTGCTTTATTTATTTGATATAATTTCATAGGGAATCAAAATTAAGGTATTATAAAATTAATTACCTTATATATGAAAATAATGTTAAAATGAAAATCGAAATTTAGGTAATGGTGATTAAAAAATAAATATATAGATTTTTGAATTTTGAATAAAAAATGGAATAAAGGATGTAATTATATTTAGATTGTGATTATTGTGACAAGTGAAGAAAGTAACCACAGCAAGAGTTCTGCAAGAAAGAGTGAAAATAGATATCAATGTCACATTTTTTCTGTCCATCTCAGTCATGATGTCTCTCTTCCATTATCCATTCTTTTTCTGAAGAATTTCCATTGAAAATGTACAACAGATTCTACGTTATTTTTCATGTGCCGTTACGCAATTGAATTAAGTCCGTAATATATTTGATTTTTAAAAAAAATTTAATAAACTATATGTTAATAAATATTTTCCCAATAATTGAAGTGATTTTAATAATATTTTTGGAAATAATATATAATAATAATAATAATAAATTTTATGTTTATTAAAATATGAAGTTCTATGATTTATCTAACTCAATTCGACTAAAATCTTAATACAAAGTTATCTATATCTATTACATAAATTATTTTCTTTATTTATCTCATTATTAAATGATAATCTAGTCTAATTATAATGTAACTAAATTTAATTATATTATTTTTTTAAATGAGTCAAGATTGATTTCTGTTGTTGTATAAATAAAGTTATTTTCACATGCATAAATATCAACAAACTTTACATTTATAATCCTAAAAAATGTAATTACGCTACCGTGAGAATACGGGTTGTAACTACAGTATAAGGGTATCATTATCTGGGATTGATGGTAGTCAAATATCATGATATGGATCTATTAAACTAATTATAAAATAAAAATAAAGAACAATTTACATATGTTACATTATTTAGGTTATTAAATGTTAAAATCATGATATGGATCTATTAAACCAATTATAAAACAAAAATAAAGAACAGTTTATATATGTTATTGTTGACTTTGACTTTTCACCCGCACAGTGCAATTTTGGGTTTTTATCGATTTGGCTTAGTACAGGTCATCGATATCGACCCCGGTTTGCACATATACCTTTTAGCTTCCTCTGAGTATTATGGGCATGCAAAGCATATTACATTTCGCTTATGAAAGGCAGAGCGTATAACATGCAAAATGGAACATGCTGAGCGCATAGCAATATGCTCCATATAGCACAACGTCTTAGAATGTCAAATAACGCTTATTTAACATACGGAGTGCATCTTGTTTCGCTCATACAAGGCAGAGCGCATAGCATGTAAAATGGAACACGCTTAGCGCATATCACTATACATGTAGCATGTATCAGAAAAGTTTAGTGGGGCCCACTTTTTGGGTCAAATCTAACGTGCTCCATATAGCATAATATCTTAAAACACCAAATGATGCTTGTTTAACATGCGGCGTATGTTACATTTTGCTCGTGCAAGGTGGCGCACATAGGGGAAAAATGCTATATACGCAGCGCATAGCACTATACGTGTAGCACATAGCCGAAACAGACGTTTGGTCGAAAGCCTTCTCAAGACCAAATCTAAGATGTGTCATATTACACAATGTTTTAGAACATAAAATGACTCTTGTTGGGCATGGTGCACATCCCAATGCCACCACAGTAGTCCTCACGTGATTGGTCAAAACGCTATGTGCGTAGCATGTAGCACTACATGCTGTGCACATAAAACTATATACCGTGCACATAGCCTAAAAATTTTTAAATCCTATATCGAAAATTAGATTTCTCGAACCCTAACACCTCCCACTATAAATATAACACTTGAGTTCATGGAAAATGGTCTGGAAATTGCCTAAAAACGGCCAAACTCTGCCAAAATTCACTCTCAACTTAATTAAACACTTAATTAAGCAATCAATCTAAGTTTTTAGAGACTAATCAACTCTAGTTAAGTCCCTAAACACGTTTGGATTGAAGATCTATAAGGGAAACCTACTGTGATGAGTTAAAACTTCATTTTCTCTCCATTTTCTTATGGTTTTTGCTATGGATCTATGATTTTGGCTTGATTTCTTGATGATTGGCTTCAATCTTGCTTGTTAGATGATTGTTAATGCTTATTGATATCAAAACTACTTGTTTTTGCTTCGAATCTGCTTAGATCTAACTCGAATTTCACGTTTTTGCCTAACAACTTTGTTTTCCTCTATTTCTGCACACTATATGCATCACATATAATGCTATGTGCACCACATCTAACCTATGTGTGGCACACATAGGCCTATATGCTGTTCATATAGGCCCTGATTTTCCAAAAAATGCTATTTTTCTTCTATTTTTGCTCATTTCTTCTTCCAATCTGATAAACCTAGTAACATTAAAGGCTTACCCATGCTTTTAGTGTTCTAGATCTATCTATCAAATATTGTCTAGATATAATTAATTTTAGCTTCAAAATTAACTGTTCAAATTAAATGCGCATTTAATTTGTTTGTTTACGATTCAGACATTTATTCATGCTCAAATGACATAACATGCTTTGTTAAGGTTGCTGGAATTTGTCTATAGATCGTGTTTTTGCAAAAAAAAAAAGGACTTTTGTTGAAAATTTTCTACTACATGCACAACACTTAATACTATGTGCACAACATGTAGGTTATATGCTGCACATATAGCTTGAATTTTTCCCGAAAAATCACATTTTCACTCGATTTTAAGTCCAATTTGATGATTTTAGTAATATTTGATATTTGACAGTAGCTCAAATGTATTGGATCTATCATAAATTAATCACATTTAATTAATTTTGGCCTCAAAATTAATTTTTATCGATTAAATGCTTATTTGACTCGTTAAAATGTGATTTTCGATAGGATTGACTTCGGTTGGTCGAGTTGCTATCTCCAATTATTGTTTGTGTGATGTTAGCAATTCCCATTCGACATGTCATGATCGATTGAAAATAATTTTGCTTAAAATAATTTTTATTTATTTAATTTTCACGATCTAGCTTGTGTTAATTCAGTCGATTATTGTCATACAATTAATTGGACTTCGATTATTGATTCATGCTTTCATATGGCATAGAATTAGTTAAATAAGTCCTAAATTCATTTATAACTAATGAATTTATTTGTTTATATTACATTTTCACTCGTGCAACCCGAGGAGGAAAATTTCTCGAGGAGGAGGGGACGTTACTTAATATCCTAAGATATTGTATACACGAAGATTTTGTGTAATAGGATAGGATTATTCTTGGTTTTGTAATAATTTACCCATAAAATCTCATGTGTATCTCCTAACTCCTCGATCCCTTTCACTCGCCTTTCGGAATTTTATTTCGTGAATGGTTTATTATATTTGTTAAAATAGATATGTCATATCATAGCATATGCCACATCATACACTTCTATACCATGCCATAACATATATTATCTAGTATGCCAATACGATCCAAATATGCCAATCCGCCAACCCACTATGCCATACATGTTATTTTTCAAGTTATATGCCAATATATCATGCCAATTTGCCATGTCATATGCCATTATGCTATGTCATTATACCATGTCATGTCACATGTCATGTAGTATGCCACGATGCATGCCACGTCGTATGCTACGCCACATGCCATATCGAATGCCAATTCACACATACATCACTATACCATGTCATACATATGCCATGTTATTATGTCATGTCATACATATATTATGTCATTTTACTATGTCATTATTATGTCATATCATGCATATGCCATGTCATCTTAATATGTCATCATTTCATATGTCATGCATATGTCATGTTATCCAAATGTCATATAGCATTATATGTCATTCTACGTGCAACTATGCAACGCCAAATCACATATTGCACTGTGTGCTTACTTATACACTCGATTGCTTGCCTGCTTAGGATAATTAACTTCAACTATAATGATAAAATCGATTTTGGAAACTCATAGAAATAGATCTTCACCACCCGAACCTATCTCTGAAGGGTTTAACTAGCACTCATGCTATGGCTCGGTTGAACCAATCCAGAACCATCTAGAGGTGTGTCACATCCGTACACATAGGCCTCGTAGTATGGGTGTGTGCATGACAATAAGATTGAATGCATATGTGATATAGAAGGAAAAGATGTTAAGATAATGAATTTATATGCTACATGTATTTGTATTTAAATAGTGATACGAGATGTATTACTCAAGCAAAATAGGAAATAAAGTTGGTATTGATTTAATTAAGTGCATATCGTCATTTTGGATATTTAAAAAAAATGCATGGAAATAGTAAATATGAGGGTGTGATTGAATGTATGAAGGTGTATGGTAAGTATGGTGTACCTAAGGTCTTAATTTAGTCAAAATCCCTTAATTTAGCCCAAATTCCTTTTCCTTCTTCATGTCATACGCCCCTCCTTCTCTTCTTCTTCCTCTTCTTC
>CANYBF010141470.1:0-30371 GCA_948192965.1 Dalechampia spathulata | reverse complement strand
TAATGATTTATGGTAATGTATGATGGAATATGCTATTTTCATTGATGTTATTTATGTTAATTATAGAAAGAGAGATATGTGATAAAGTGAAAGGTGGCAATTAGGAAATTTGCAAAAATTTTATTATAGTTTAAAATGTTTATGAGAGTGATGATATTGGTTAGTGATATGTTAAGCAATGTATATTGCTATAAAATTATGATGAAATGAAGTTATATGATTTTTAGCATTAGAAAATGCTAATGACATAAGAATATGATATTTTAAGCAATTGAATTATTGATATAGTAAAATGGAAATTTTAATGTCTACATGATATGTATATTTTTATGAGTAATGAAATGAAAGAGTAGTCGTATATGGTAAACGATATTAAATCAAGGGTATTTTAATAGAATTAAATAAAAAGGCTAAAGTATTAAAGCTATGAGTAGCATGTTTTATAGAAATAAACTTGATAATGTATTGATTAGATTGAATAATGATTTGTCGTTTTATGGAATGAATATATGATGATGAAGTAGAGATGTTTAGAAAAAGTATATTAAATGATGTTGTATTTATGATGAAATGATTACAAAAATTATTATGTTACTTGACATATTTATGATTATATTTTCTATGATTATGTGTTAAGCACCATTGAGTTATATACTCAGCGTTCGTCATTTGATGGACGTAGGTTGACAGTTAGATGGCGAGCACAAATTTCCAAAGTACCAATTCAGCAGGAGACTCTTTGAAGGCAAGTACTTGGAGTATATTGATGTTTCAAATTAATTTGATTAAGCAATTAAATGTTAAAGGCAATAAATGCAAGATTATTATTTGGGACTAGAGCTTTCGCAAAACTTAGAACGGCCCATAAATAAAAATTTTTTTTTACGTATTCCTTGTAGAGTAATCAGTGGTTTCCTTGTATTGGAGATCATTAATTATTCTACGGGAGCATGTCACACCACAGAAAGGCGTGACATATATTGGTATAAATATTCCTTATACATCTTTGCAATCTATGATCACCAATATAATAATAGACATCAAACTTAAGATCATGAATATTTCATATAATTATTTATATTCCAATTAGGTCCTATATTCCTTTTATTTGGCACACATGTATTCTCTATTTAGATTAGGTTACTTTAATAACTTTTAGGTTGGCAAACAAACTCAGTGCCGATAATAGTGAACAAAAATTATGATCATTAACATCTAAATCTTTATTGAAGTCAAGAGTAACCATCATCATGAGTGAATTATTAAAAAAATCATATCACTAGTCATAATATATGATATGTTAAGGAATCAAGTAGCCCAATCAATTTATCTAATTCAATTAATTCATGTCATAATGTAAGTGATTCAATTCATTAGCCTAAAATCAATTTATGTTATAAATGCATGATATGAATAAAAATATACATGTTTTATACCTTTATTCTTTTAGTTTTTAATGCTAATTCATTACATTCCCATCCCTTTCTTAACACATTTCATGGATTTCCATTGTATCATTTACATTTAACATCTTTACCTCAATGTTCAATATTTTCATTACATTTTACATGAATATATGTATACTTTCATTTAGAATGATTAACCATTATATTTACTTTTATTCATGGTACATTTGTTGATTCTTAATATATAATCATAACTCATATGCATTAGGCTTTAAGGTGACAGCCTATATATATTTAAAAGTATCAAATTGATACAATACATGCATAAAAGTCACTCAATAGAGCAATGAAAGGTATTAGCATTTTTCATATATTAAATGAAAGATTAAGCTCTTAGAAACTTATCTATGTTAAGCTTTTTAATGCATAAAAAATAATGCAAATTAGAGTTGTATATCATGAGATATGATGAAAATACATATGCTAAAAATATGATAAAATATTCCATGATTCATGTTAAAGTTCCCATGAGTTGTGGAGCTCATTTTCATCAGTTCTAACATTCTTCATGATCATAGGAGCCTTTTGTATCTTTTTTGCATGATTTTAAAGGGAAAATGAGTGCAATTAACTGTATAAATCAAGGGTGATGATTGAATATTTAAATTTAGATTTTTGCTCATTTATAAACCTTATTTTTCATAAGTTTAGGGCATTCATTCAAACATCCATCTACCACTTTTATCATTTATTCATTCATTCATTAAATCATTTATCAAACATAATTTCATCTTCTTTTAATCTTTCTTCTTTTATTATTTTCAATTAGTTTAAGGTTTTGCTAGGGATTTTTTCATCATACTTACTAACATACTTACTTTTAGCCATATATATGATTATGATAGATTTTGGGAGTTACTTTATGCACATTTAGTATTTTTTTGGTTAGCAAATCATAATAATATCATTGTGGGCTAACAATGAATGATCTTAAAGATGATATCAACTTTTGTTATTATCTAGTGAATTGATTAGCTATGAAATTAAGCAAGTGTAATGTAGTTAAGGCATAGTTCAAGTAACTATAAATGTAGATTGAAAATTTGATGACAAATATGCTAAGAGTTCAAAGTTATCATGTTTATGAATCAACTAATTGAAGTAAGGATATCCATGACCTAATATTTATTTTAAAGATAGAATAATACCAAAATTAAATTAGATTAATGTTAGATAACATTAAAAAAAGAGAATCTTTATTCATGGCTTAGGTTTTAATGAGCTAAGGAAGTTTTCACGATATTTAGAGTAATGATAATAAAAATGCCATAAGATTTGAAATTCAAAGAAAGTTAAATGTGCATGGTAAGTGATTGAAGGAATTGAATTTTCATAAGTATGAGGAATTTCTATAAGTAATGGATGTTATTATCATAGTTAAATACAAAGACATAAATAGTGGGTTGGCTATTATATCAATTTAGGGACAAATAACTAGAGATTGGAGAAGATGACAATATAAGGACAATGCTTGCATAAAGAGAAGCTTCATTACTTAGAAGGGGATATTATCTCCCTGAAATGATGTATTAAGAAAAAAAGGAGGAAAGGATTGGGAATCTTACAAAATTAATAAAGGCAAAATTATGGAAAAAATAGTGAATCAAGGAGGGTGGACTTTGGCAAAAGGGAAAGCAACCCATTAAAATTTATAATTTGAAGTAAGGGGTTTAGTTAGATACAAGTATATGGGCAATAGAGTTCATTAAAGAAAAGCTAGAATTTGGAAGGAAACTAAAGGTAATTTGTACATGAATATCTATGTATTTATGTATTTGAGAATAAGTTTTAATATCATGTAATTATTGAATGAATTAGGTATTTATTGGTGGATTCAATGGATGGATCTCTTCCTATTATGAAATATAGAGATAGTTTCAATTTAGTTAATTTGCTTTTACTAGAAGAAAACCAATTAAAATGGCTTTTGGAAATTAGTAATAGAAGATTAAGTTATTGAGTATAAATTTGTGTTAGTAATTGTGCTTCAAAGAGGTTTGGAACTCATTTTAAAATTAATTGTTGATTTTTATATACTTATAATAAGATTCTGTTAACATTGATGTATGTTACATGCTAAAGAAGTAATTAGAATAAGAATAAAATAAAGCCTAAGATCTTATCATTTGGTTAATTAAATTTATGGTAATACAAATTGCATTTTTCTTTCATAAAGAATATAAGAAATTATTTATAAAATGAGGGCCATTAAATCTAGTAGGCATAAAGGAAATAAGTTGCACATGCATAAGAATGATGCTTAGTTTCATGTGAGATTATGTTTATCCATAAGTTTAAAAATAAAACCAAACCTAGCTAAGTTATATTGACTTAAATTAGTAATTGAATAAGTTGAAATATAATTTGCTAAAGATAACATAAAACCTTAGGGTTATGAAATTATAAAATACAAGGTACTTAGGAGAATTTAAATCTAATCTTTTTTTACTAATGTATGTATATTAAATATGAATTTAATTAGATAGTTAAATTGTTTTTAGGTTGGAAATGGTTAGGAATATGCATGAGAATTGAGACTAAAGGTAATGAAAATGGAATAGGTTAATGCATATAGAAAATGCATAAAACTTAGACTATGTAAATTAACCCCCTAATAATATAAACAACCAAATGAAAATTAGCTTATTTCATGCATTTAATTAGAAATGTATGACACCTAGAACATATATGCATGCTTAGTAAAAGTGATAAGAGTGGATACATTTGAGGCCTAGGAATTAATGGTACTTTATTTGAACTATGACTCATATATAAGTAATTAAATATGCATAAATAAAGGGATTGGAATATACATATTAGATGATTAAAGAAAGTCAGAATAATGTTGAATTAAATAAATAATGTAAGTAACATTGGCATAAATGACTAAATTAAATGTAATTACATATGAAAATGTTAACACCCATTGCTTCTTTTAATTGATTAAGTGCACTAAGATAATATATGTCAATGCTTGAGTACAAGTATATGTAAATTATATATAAATCTATATATTTAAATTATTAAGTGCATGATAAAGGTGAGTAATGCATGTAAGAGGATCAATAAGTTATGAATAGGATGGAGATGTTTGTTGAATAAGTTATAAATTTTGAATTTATATTATTTATTTAATTTATACAAAATGATAAATGTACTTAATACATACATAAGATCAAAGACCTACTTGTCATGTCTTTCGGCTGCATAACATGCTCCCCTAGAATGATTATTAACTTCCTAAATGAGAAAGTCAATAATTATCCTACAAAGGATTCCATACATTCCGTAAAATTTTTTTTTAAGTATATAACTTTCATGCAACCTCATATTAATTTAATGCATTTACTGCTCCCAGGTTTTAATATAACATCATAAATAAATCATCACCTCATCAGAGTTATAATATACATACATTAATTATATTTTTATTTTTACATAACTTAGGTTTGTCAAACTTACTTTATTTACTGCTAGAGTACTTATTTATATAGTTCTATAATAGTTTATGCCATTTTCAGTGGTACCATAATCATATCTCATATAATATATATAACCTTTTCAATTCTTGCTTTATCATAACTTTATTGTATTTATTCCCGGAGGAATTTAATCATTTATCCTAGTGTTAAAATTTAAACATATTTCTCATATCAATATATCTTCCTTTCTTCCTTATGTCACCATGATATGCTATGTCATGATTTATGATTAATGTAGTATGCATATGCCATATTTAACAACCATATTATATCGTGTATATATGTAATGCGATTGCATTACCAAACCATTGCCCCTTTGATCATTTAATGATCGAGGACTTCAAACAAACTAGCACAAACCTGGAATATCTTTTCCTTTATTAATATCCTTGGTTGATTCGTGAGGATTTTCCACTAATTTACCTAATCATAATGCAAAGTTCATATTTCTCATATCTATTCCCGGAAGAATTTAATCATTTATCCTAGTGTTAAAATTTAAACATATTTCTCATATCAATATATCTTCCTTTCTTCCTTATGTCACCATGATATACTATGTCATGATTTATGATTAATGTATTATGCATATGCTATATTTAACAACCATATTATATCGTGTATATATATAATGCGATTGCATTACTAAACCGTTGCCCCTTTGATCATTTAATGATCAAGGACTTCAAACAAACTAGCACAAACCTGGAATATCTTTTCCTTTGTTAATATCCTTGGTTAATTCGTGAGGATTTTCCACTAATTTACCTAATCATAATGCAAAGTTCATCTTTAATTAATATATATTTATTACATCATTAATCAATCTTATACCATCATACTAATAAATCATATATCAGTGTTAGTTATTCATCATATCATATTATTTAAGAAATTATATAATTATCCACATTCATATCTACTGTTTTAATTATCTCACTTAATTACCGAAAAATTCAATTTTAACATATTTAATATCTACTTAAAATTAACATAATACCACTGAAAACCATGCTCTTAAAACCTTCATTAATATATCATATAACCTCTTTGCATTCTCATTTAACTTATATAATCATAGCCTTATAATCTTAATTTATTAAAAATCCTTAATAAAACCCCATTATAACATTTTTGTTATTTAGTTCAAATAGTATCATCCTATGAGATTATGTCCTTTTATTAATCCTAATTTCATAACTTATTTGATTAAACTATTATATCATCATAATTGTTATTAAACAGCCATGAAAATCAATATTATTTTATCATCCTAAACTGTCAGATTAAATCACCCTTCAATAATTCTACTGTTTAATATTTATTCAATATCTCAACAGTTATTTTCTGATATATTACTTATTAATTTGCTAATCTATCATCATCTTATTTCTGATCATTTAATAGTATCTTTAAACAGACTTCAATATGTATCATACTTATATTTTACTAATATCAAGTACTGTCAATATAGAATATGAAAACAGTTACCAACTCAAATTATTTCAATCAGTATTTAGACTTAAACGACCTTATAGAAAACCTTTTTCATAATTCTGTCTTTAAACCAGTTAATCATTAAAACAGTAATATTTCCCTACTTAAATTTTGTTATGAACATTTAGTCATACCCATAAATCATTTCATATGACTTTATATTACTTCATTTAACAATAATTTATGCTATGTGTCTTAATATCACCAAATCCATTAAGTATAAACATCAATCAATATTTACTTACATAATTCCTGATTATATTTCATTTATTCTTAACTTAAGTATAGTCATTAATCCTTATATTATATTTTAAGATACTTGATGTATGTCAATTTGCATGTTTAATTAGTTATATTTAGTTGATGTTTAATGTTTATTCTGTTACATTTATGCTTTGATTTAGTAGAATTTGATGTGTTTATGAAGTGTGTAGTGATGGAGAAGTAACAGAGGAAAAATGAAGCATTTTGGGACTTCAAGGAGCAAGTCACGATCATGACATTCAAAGTCACGATCGTGACAGAAAGATGCAAAGAAGGACACCTCCAAGCAAGTCACGATCGCGACATTCAAAGTCACGATCGTGACAGAAGCCAAGCTAAGAAGGGGGAGAGCCACCAAAGCAAGTCACGATCGTGACATTCAAAGTCACAATCGTGATAAAAGGTTTGAAGCCCAAGCACGTTCAAGCAAGCAAGTCACGATCACGACTTACAAAGTCACGATCGTGACTTCTCAATTATGAGCCATTTAAAGCATGAGATCTGCAGAAGATTGAGGGGAAAAAAAGAAGCCATGGGGGGAATAAAAATAAAAAAACTTTAATGGAGACCTCATGGGCAAAGCAATCAACAAGATGGGCAAAAATACAAACAAATTGGAGTTAAAGCTGGAGGACCCCCACTCAAAGCATAAAAAAGGATGGCATCTAGGGTGGAGGCATCATTCACCTTCTGCACCAGCAGACCTCTTGATCTCTTTAGCAATTTTGTATCGTGTTCTTCTTTGTTCTTCATTTTTCTTATTGTATTTCTTTCGCAGCCATGAGTGGCTAAGTACTCTCTTTGTAGGGTTTGAATTCAGAATCCCTTGTGGGGTTGATGATTGATTGTGCTTGTGAACATTACTATGAGTGTTTAATTCTAAAGTTTGATTTTGGAAACAATCTCTGCTTAATGATTGCAACGAGAGTTGGATTATTAATTGCTTGTTCATTGAGAGATGACAAATCTACAGGTTAGTTTCTAATTGATTACTTAAGCTTCACAATTGCAACGAGAGTTGAATCATGAACTGCTACTCACTTTGATTAGATAAATGTTTGAGAGAGATCTCCATGTCCCTAGTTCTTATATGATAGCTCAATAGTTCCCCTAATTGGAAGACTTTGATTGTGACTAAGGAATTCTAAAGGTTAGTGTGGAATTTAGTTAGTTTCGCCTCGAGAGAGGGTTATTAATGCCATTGGATATTTTGGGTAGTAATTAGCCTCATTTGGTGAAGATGATTTCAAATCCTATGCCTTACACTATTGTTTAAACCTTACATTTATGAGTTTGCTACTGTTTAATCTGCCTTGATTATTTAGTACCTTCAAACATCAAACCATGACAATTGCCTAAACAAACAAGGAAACTGAGTAGAGACAGATAAACCATAAATCCTCGTGGGATCGATATCATACTACAATAACCTGTATACTTGCAGCTAAGTAGGACTCAAGACTACTATCGCAAACAAGCAATCAGATAACACTAGTAAAAAGAACTCAAGATCAAATTCCGTTGTTGCTCCCAAATTAAGACCTTCCAACTTGCCCAATCCGGATTCTGGCAAGCTTCCTCGATGTCATGATGAATCACTTACTACAAAAAAGATGGATAAATACTTTGTTAGAAGGTTTTTATCCTCTCAAACCCTAAATTCTCTTCCTCCTACTAACCAACCCCTTCTCTAGCCCTCAACCTACGTATATATCTCCCCCAACTATTCACTTAATCCTCACCTTTTATTCTCTAATCCAATGGCCCTAAAAACAAGAGAAAAATCAAGCTAAAATACTCTACATGAGTCATGCAAATCATCCATGAATCGTGTAAAGCTTGAAGGAAATGAAATTGCATACAAAGGAGAGGGGCGAGCCATCCATGAGTCATATAAGCTCATACACGACTCGTGTAGGACTCATGAGGAAGTGAACCGCATAAAACAAAACAAAATAAGGTTGAAGGGTGAGTGTTCCACGACTCGTGTAGGGCTGTCCATGAGTCATGTAATACTCGTGGAGAATTGGAATTGCATAGAACGAGAAAAATGCTAAGATAAATAAGATGGCCGAGTCATACATGACTCGTGTAAGGCCATCTACTAGTCATGTATGACTAGTGAGGTGTGGGAAAATGCAAAGCACAAGAGTTTAAAGAGAGTCGAGACTTACACTAGTCATGTAAGGTCATACACGACTTATGCATGACTCATTTAGCTCAATAAACACCTTAATTTTCAACTAGTAAAGGAAAAACTAAACTTCTAACACCTAATGTTATAATTAAACTAAGAATAGAAACCTAAAAAAAAACTTAACAAGTGCAATTAAATCTATCTGCTTAAAGCAAATTCCTAATTTATTTAAAGTATTTATGAAAACTAAGTAAAACATGAATGAAATGGATGAATAAACACTAAATATGTAATTCATGAATGAAATGTAAAGCATGACAAAGATATATACAAATCATCATATAATATACTGTTAAATCTATTAGAATGCATGAAAATGTGAAGAAAAGAAGTTGCTTAAGCATGAAGAAAGACATTGATAATGTATGTTATCAATACACTCTCTCACACATAATCTTGTTGTTGCCATTGTCCTTTTAGATAATTCATAAATCCAATTTCATGAAAGAAACCTATATGGTAGCCCCTGGTAACCATAACTTATATATATATATATATATATATATATATATATATATATAATACTCTATTGTTGGTTTCTTTCTTATTGGAATTTCTTATCTCATTCACATACAAAATACAGATGTATACATGTATTACTTACAATTAGTTCACTCCTTAGACAACAGTCAGTGAAATAAGGTCATCTCCTAGCTAAATCTTATTTCAAGATTTTAGTGAGAGATTTGTTTCTCTCACAAGTTAGATTAGTTCTTACAATAACTTGAATCATCCTAAGGATGGTACAGTCATCCTTCAATTATATTCATTAACATACTAGTACACTTTTGTTCGTTAAATATAAGGATTGATAAAGTCAAATTTCATTAAATTATGAGCTGCTTAAGTCTAACATTTTAGCATCTAATTCCATGCTACTTCTACCTCCTCTAGACCAAAGCATTTAATGATTTTTTGATTTGATTCTATGGAGGGATGGCAATCTAATAAATTTTACTTTAATTATACATACAACACCTAAATTTCAAACATTTAAAGAATACACTTCCAGCACCTAAATTACTTCTCTTCCAATAATAGTCCCAACCCATCTCCTACGTTAACACATGTTCTAAACTTGCCAAGAAAATTGTATTACATTATTAACTTAGAATTATTATAATTTACATAGCAAGATCACTTGCTCACGTAGAGGTTTGGTCCCATCACAACTGACTGAATTAACTAACAACCTAAAGATTATCTAGCAAACTTCACTTCAATTTAAATTCTATTGCTAAAGTGAACATATATCAGTACACACACGATAAGTTGATTCTTTTAGCATACATATCAAGCATCTATAGCTCTTTTAAGACTTCCTTCCAGCATTCAGTTTGGAAGTATATATATATATATACATATATATATATATATATATATATATATATATATATATATATATATATATCTATGTATGTTAATTACTATCATAACACATCTAATTTATTAGCTTACCTATGTTGAAATGAAACTATACACCCTTCATACGTCACTTATATAATAAGTAACCTAAAATATTTCTCACTGCTTCTCACTTCTTTAGGATTTAATAAAGTTTTAATTTCCCCATGAATATATAGAAGAGTATTTTTTTTTAAAAATATATCAATTTATCAAAATTAATTCATTAACTTGATGCTTTATTGTACATGAAGAAAATAGATAGGAAGTAACTCACCTTTTCCACATTAGCTTGCCTAAAAAATGATATTATCATTCATATATAACATATAAGTCAAGGATAAAGCCATTTCTAAAATTCAAAGACAAATTAGTTTCTATTTAAAAAAATGTAGACCAGACATAGAGGATAAAATTAAAGTAATAATAATATAAAGATATGGAGATAATGAGTCTCCCTTTCTTAAGTTTATACTAGGGAAAAAATATCTTGTATGGTACATATTAACCAAATAGCATATGATTTTAGTGTATGCTTTAGAGTGTCAAGTAATATATGTAATTTTATATTGAATATTTTATCAATAAGAGGCATTATTCATTATTTTAATGTAGTATTTCCTTATACTTGTTTTACTTGGAGTATTAAACTAAATAATAAAGTCTAATACATTAGAACAATATAAGGGAAATTCATAAAGAGTTTATGAGATAAGATTATTATTATATGTCAATATTCAGTAAATAAATTATCCCTAATCTTAATATGAATGAGATTAGATAATATTAATATGGATAGATCAATACATGTTATACTTCATTTATGGAGTGATTCTCATTCACTATGATATGAGATGTTTAAAGTAAATAATATAGTTCACTATGTTATATTATTTGGATAAATAATATAGTTCTGGTTCATTAGAGACCTTACTAATGAGATATCATATGGATAATTAATCTATGTTTATGAAGTAGATCTAAGGATTCCATTAAGGACTCATGCATTTTAAATTCCATTTAGAGTTTTAAATTCAATTTTACCATTTTAATCGATTGACTGACCTAGGCAGGCATATGGACATTCATAAGTATGAACATATCATATAACATCGCATGATAATAAATCTAGCAGGCAATAAATATAGAAGCATAACAACAAAACATAAAAATATAATGGCTTGTAGAAAGGGAATAAAGAGAAATTAAGGATACATGAAGAATATTACAAGCAATACATGAAAGGGGGAATAAAATAGAGGTCTATTCTATTACATAAAATCTTTGTTGATATAAAAATAATATGTTTAAGCAACATCTCTACTTCATTTGAGAAATAAACAATAATCTCAGGTAGCATGAGTCAAAAATGCATGAATGGAAAATATACAAATAACAATCATTGTTAGGAAATAATGATGACATAGGGACACAACTAATCAATCCAAAGATATAATTGATTAATCTAATGTTATAAGCAAACATGAATTAAGGGTCAAGGTCCACTAAATGTGTCAGCAACATTCATGAAAAAAAGTAATTAGCATGAGTTAGGTCATATCGTGAAAATGTCATAAGAATGAATGAGAGCTTCTAAAATCATACTAGCAAATCATTTAGGCTCGATTTACCTCTTGATTCACCTTAATCATCCATATGGTAATGGAAAATAAATTAAATGAAAATAAAGGAAAAATCAAATGAAAAATCAAATTTTAAGTAAAAATCAATCATAGACATTAATTGGAAGATTTCAAGATCATTAAGCATCACTTAAAAATGAATTGACATCTGAATTCAATCTAATCATGTCAGGTGACGGTAAATCATAATTAAAATGGTATTTAATTGAGAATTAAACAAAATAAGTTGATTTTTAAGCAGACATTTATTAAAATTGATCATGAGAATTGAACTGGTATATCCCAACATCATGGTAAATCAATTGGAAATAAGATTAACAACTAATTCAATCTCAATCATCTCCATTGCAAGTTAAACTAAATTAAAAGTAGCATTTAACTCAAAAATCAATTTTGAAGCCAAAATAAATTAAATTGCAATAATGTATGATGAATTAAGATCATTTAGATCATTATAAAATCACAAATGCTATTGATGATTTTGAATAAAACCATGAAACAAGCAAATTTGAGTGACAAACACTATTTCTATGAAATCAAGATGTTATGTTCATAAAATATAGCATGATATGCATAACATGTGGCAGGACATGCATCATATTTAGGTGGACATGTGTCACATGTAAGTGGACATGCACCACATGTAACATTCCATAAAGCATTTCATTGAGTTTTTAAGTAAAAACATGAGTAAAATTATAAAAATAGATGAATGTTTGATTATTATAGATCATTCATGCTAACATGAAGCTATGAATGCTATTGCTACATTCATTAATTGATGCCAATCAATGAAAATCAAGCAAACTCATTAAGAAATGAAGAAAATGGAAGAAGGAAGAAGCTTTTCAACATTTACCAAAGCTAAGGATTCCTTAATCTTGATTCCAAAATGTAGTTAAAGGTTTAGGTAGAGTTGATTATTCTTTAATCACCTAATTAAGAACTTAATTAAAAGTGAGGAATGATTTTGGTAGAGTTTTTCCTTAATTGTCAAAATTTAGATCCCTTTTCCATAAATACCCGAGCTATATTTATAGATAGAGGGTAGGGTTTGCCAAAATTGAATTGGCAATGAAGGATTTATGAAATCCTATAGTGATATGTGCAATATATGGTGCTATACGTGCAACATGTAGTGCATAAATAAGGGATGTGTGCAATATATAGCAGTATATGTCCCACATATTAAAAAATGGATGCTTTGTGCCCTACTCTTCATACACATTGGGAAGTGCACCCCATGCTTAAAAGACTCCTCACATGCTAAAATGGCATAGAGACATATGGTGCATATTAGATTTGCATGAGAAAAGGCCATGCATTGTAATTAAATATGTGTAGCATGTAGCACTATGTGTTCCACATATCAAGAACTCATATAATATGCTCCATACATTAAGAACTCATATAATATGCGCCATTCTCCACAAGCTAAAATTAACATGCTTTGTATGTCTAGAGCACTCATGGGAGGTTAAGCCACATGTATACAACTCAAGTTTGATAACGGGGACTTGTACTAAGTCATATTGAAGAAAGCCAAAGATGCAATATGTAGGTGAAAATTTAGGATCAATAAAGTGACTCCTAGATTAAAATGACAAATTGATTAGCCCATACCAACTTTGATATGTTAAGAAGAATATCTATAAATTCTAAAAATTATTTAATAACTTTTAAAATTTTATGAGTCGTGCAAGCAACATTTTTTTTTGCTTATATAAGCTTATTTTGCAATGAAAAAATGAAATTTGATCAATTTAATAAAATTTTGAAACATTAAATAACATACTTATAAAGTTTGAAAATTTTTAGAGCATTTTTGAAATTTGAGCATCTTTTATGGTCATTACTTTTTACTTGTGTAGGTGAAATCTTCTAAATATATTGCCATTATGAGAATCAACTTATAAAACTAGGTTTATGTGCAAATTTTGAAATTAATTAGGCTTGAAAATCTATTTGACCTAACTTACTAATCGAGACCATTTTTATAGATGAGTAAGTACAAATAGACTTCACCTCCTCATTTGTTATCACTTACAATCTCTTTAAAACTTTAGAGCTTCCTATTTCACTTCAGGAAACCTCAATTTTTATACCAATTTAGATGTTATGAGATCACTTCATGATCCTTCTAATGTTGGCTATGTTGTTGTTTATAGGATTAAGGACTGAGATATTAATACCCATTTTATATATTATCATATGGATTGATAATGGTCGCTATGCTAGCTCCAAAGACACAAGAGTGCATTAGTCACTTTTAAGGTCAGTCTAAATCTTTTGCTTATTCAATTATAAATTAGGACCATGATTTAGATTATAGGATATAAATTTAAGCTTTTACAATTAAATAAATTGGCTTTTAGGGATATTTTAGATTTTTTTTAAAAATTCTTGTGAAAGTCTATGCCTCACTTAAGTCTTCAATGCAAGTTTTCTTACTCTCATAACTATTCCACACAGTAATTCATAATGGCATAAGAGTTCTATGCAATTGTTCTTGATAATGTAAAGGTTTCATGTAACTTTATTCCTTACATAATTCTTTGGTGCAAGTCTTCAAATTTGACTCTTTTCATCATTTTCACCATTTTTACATCATAATTCACTATAATTCATCATAGTTATTTGTAATTCACCATAGTTCTTTGCATTTGAAAGGTTATGATATCATTTAAAGTTATGGTTCTCATCATCATTTGTGATAGTAGTGATTAGGTTCATGTGCACCAACACTCTTATTTTATTTGATGCATGATTGGTGGTTCTAGAGCTAGATCATCTTTGTATTAATGAGCTACTAGGATTTTCCATTTCATTGAAGAAGATAAGGATAACTATGCCTTACACTTCTATCATAGTGAAGTGTAAAGATGCTATAAAGGTAATGTTATTACCATTGACCAACATACCTAATGCTTCTTGCTTTACATTCCACGGGTGTACATTATTTATAGAGTACCAAAGCTATATTGACATGTTGATCCTTTATACACTATAAGATCTTGATAAAGCCTAAGATTATGATTGGAGATTTACCATCATCAACTTCTTGTTCTATGGCTTGGATTAGTACTATTCAAATATGAAACAATTGAAGGGTTGTAAGGTAGTTATTAAGGTATGCTTTTTCTTACTCATTATCACTTTCACTTTATTTTCAACAATGTTTATTTCTTTGAATCATATTTATTTGACAAGCTTTTACATTAAGCATAGTCTTACCTACATTATGGATGGGCACTATATGCAAACTACTTTCTTACTTTAGGAAAGTGGTTGAGGGTGAGGACTAGGACTTGGATAGATTTGAATGCTCAATAAAAGGAGTTAAATGAGCTCACTTAGGATAAGGTAAAATAATAAAGTATAAAAACTAACTTAATTAATGGAAATTAAATTAAAATGATAAGGTTTTTAATAAATATCTATTCACTATTACAAGTTTGTCATAACTACTTAACTTTGAGAGAGGGAGTCAATTTTCCAGCTGAAATGATGGGCATAAGTGATCTAACTTTGAATGCCACTTAATTGAGAGTCTTAAGATTAAAGAGTGGTATTTAGGAAAATATGTTATCAATTATGATGCCTCTAATATTGATGACATAATTATGCCATTATTCATATCATTAATGATGCTTTAGGGATCATATGGTTATGTTAAAATGATCGGAGGATTGGTTTGCATACCCTATGATGAGTTCATCAATACTACTGGTCAAGGGTACATATTAATATATATTTGATGAGATCAATCTCTCTATATGAATAGTATGTTCTTAGAAGGGGTCAAGTGAGTAGCAATTAATCTTCCTCGTAGTTAAAGAAGAGATAACCTTGAGGAACATCACCTCCACTTATTGCTATTACTACCACCACCACTATTGTAACTTTAATGTCAAAAAGATCAAGACATACTAATGTTGAACCTTCTCCCTCTTTCACCTACCATCCTTAACTATATTCCTTTATTAGTTAGAGTGACATTAGCCTTATTATTGCAAGTATATCTATTATTACAATATCACTTGGAGTTGTCCTTAGAAGTTAGAGTTGGTTTACATTTGTTCCTTTTATGATATAAACTTACAAGGATCTTTAATTACATCTTAAGGTGATCTTGTCTAGATTTATGATTAAGTTCCTTCTAACGCTTAAGGGCATACATGGATGGTATTTATACACTTTAGGTATAAATTTTTTGGCTTTATTCTTGTAACTTATGCAATGCATACACTAATGAAATGTAACTTTAGTTGATTGAGGAGCACACTATAGTAGTATAAGCTTGAAGAGATATAATGTTGGTCAGAATTGACATGATGAGAGCTAAAGTGGAGGTTGAGCATCTAACTTGCTCTTAAATGACCATGGGATCATAGACCCTAATGTAAGGACTCTAGCAGCTGGTGGTGAGGGTTTAGAGGATAACCACTTTGATTTAGATCTTATTTAGCTGACATCTTATCATTTGTTCTATGTTTATTATTTTTCCGTATATTCTGAATATATTTGACCATTTTTAATCCTTGTATAAGTATGCTATTTCATTTATTTTGGTATACATGTAAAAATTCATATGTTTACCATCCTATTAAGACATTTATGCATTACACATTCATATTTTCACCATATTCATATTTTCCAAAATAAGTTATGCTACACCCATAAAGACTTACGCTAACAACTTTATGAATAAGGTATAGAGTTATGTAGGTTCTCTAAAAACTTATGCTAGCAACTAAAAGAGATGCTTTAGTAACTTTCTTTAAATCAAAGAGTTGTACTAGTAACTTATTTATATAGAAACTTAACATGTCTTAGAAAAGCCTAAAAGCCATTAAAAGAGCATTGTATGAGGAGTTTGAGGCTATTCTTAGTAGAATCAATTAGATGACTAATATTTTGACTCTTTTTCATGCTATCATTTTATTCTTGTTTCATGCATGATTAGTGCCGTTAATCTTTCTCCTTTTATTGTTGCCTCATAATTATCTAGTTTGATGAATGTATACATTCTTTCCTTTCTTTAGCTTTTTATACTCAATGATTAGTATTTGATCCATCTTAATTAAGGATCACATCTTTCTACATCATTGTATAATTTCTCTCTATCCTTCTGCTAAGAATGACCTCATGATAGGTCTTATTATCAATAAGATCGCATATGGGAAGAATCCTTTCCTTATGATTCTTGCAAAGATCATTATAGGACTAGATAATGTGAAACTAGGTTACTTTAGTTGCTTATCTAGTAGTCCTTTTCTACTTTAGGTATAATTGACTAGATTACCTTTTTAGATTTTTAATATAGTTAAAGCTCTAATTTTTACATAGATTATTTATAAATTAACAACCTAATAAACCATTATTATTACTTTTAATAACCTTAATTTTTACTTAAGCTATCTTTTTAGATTTTCAACTTACTAAGTTGCTATAACTTTTATATGAGTTGCTACTTTTATGGTTTTCAAGTCATCAAGCATTTTTTATTTTTTTCTTCACTTTTTTTTTACTTTTTTTACTTTTTAAATTTGGCTGTAAGAAAAGCTAGAGATTCTTGCAGTATCTTATATGGATCATAACAAGTATATCTTGAGGAGTCATATGAGGAGAAAACTCCTACTTTAATCATTGTAGATATGACCTACAAGAATTGGGTGAGATGGATGATAAGATTTAATGGATTTATCCTAGGTGGAAGATACGTCAAGTCACCCTTCATATTTACATTTATTGTACTCCTTTACCATGATTTCACTTTTATGTATACTATATACTTTTATAAGTTTAAAGGTAGTTTGACATGATCATACGATCCTTGCTTTAATACCAGAGTTCAAAAATAGACCTTTAATTTTTAGATTTCTAGAGCAAGTGGAGATATCAACAACATCATTGGCTTGAGGTTGATTTAGGCTTGACTTGTGATGTTTAATGATAAACATTTTGACTAAAGCCTTAGTTTGAACTTGGAATTGTACTTAATTTGTCACATCCTCAATCGAGCACCCACTATGCATTCATGAATTGATTGAAATGTCTTGTTTTATATGTTATTAGTGTGAAAATGATATGAAATTATGCTAATGATGGAAAGTATATGATATGATAAGAGTTTCATGCCTTATAGTTAAAATGAGAAATTTTGATGAAACCCCTAAACGGAATCATTGAACGGTGACTAATTGATGTTTTTGATATTTAAAACACTTAATATGATTATTAAGTAAGCTTAAGATAATTGTTTTAACTTAAGTTAACTAATATGAAAAGATAGTTAAATAAGATTTGAAATTATTTATGATGTCATAATTGAGTGATGATG
Source organism: Dalechampia spathulata (assembly GCA_948192965.1). Lineage (NCBI taxonomy): Eukaryota > Viridiplantae > Streptophyta > Magnoliopsida > Malpighiales > Euphorbiaceae > Dalechampia > Dalechampia spathulata. Next base: position 12,075 of record CANYBF010141470.1, on the reverse strand, counting down.
ATGTAAGCATGATGTAAGTAAATGAGCCTAATTATGATCTTAATGTATTAAAAGAGGAGTAATTATGTATTAACAAGGTATTAGTAAAAGAATATAATAATATATAGATATTAGAAAATTATAATTAGAATTTTTATTAATAATGTCATGATGATGTTATTAAGTGGTAAGATGATGTCATAAATGAATGATAAATAAATTAATGTTATGTAAATAGATAAATAGATGAATATATGATTGAAAATAGAATAAGTTAAAATAGATTTGAATTAGTATATTAAATTAGAAGTGGGATTGGAAATTGTGTTAGTGGGTTTGGAAATTGTGTTAGTAGATGGAGAGAGAAATTAAAATATTGGTATTTTGGAGTTAGTGGAAAAAGATGGAGGGGTTTTTAATATAAAATAAGGTGGATTGGGGTATGTATAGAGTATTAAATACATGAAAATGAATGTTGATTGGTGGATTTAAAATAAATACATGTACATATATGTATGGGTATGTACATAAGGTTATAGTTTGGTATTTAGGGACATTTTAGTCAAACTAAGGGTGCCTTACAACTTATCACTCCATTATTTCATGTATTTCCTCTCTAAAACACCTTAGATCATTCATTTTAGCATCTTATCTCATCTTGGCTGAATGCTTTCCTCTTCCACCACTCCTTTCATCTTATAATTTTCATTCTTTCTCATTTTTGCTTAACTTCTTCAACTTTCTTCACTTAAACACCAAAAGGCCGAACCTTCATCTTCTTATTCTCTTTTCAAACTTCAAGTTGTAAGCAAGTTATTCTAGTAAAGTTCAAGGTTTGATGAAGATATGCTCATTTCTTCTTGTTTTCTTAAGAAAGTGCATGTGATTCTTCTTTGAACTATAAAATCGTAAGCTTCTTCTTCACTTTTGGTGAAAAATCTTCAATTTCAAGTTAGTCTTGCATGTATCCTTCAAGCTTTGGCAGAAAAATTTTATGTTTACTACCATTAAGAGAGTGACCCAAACCTTTTTCCATCATTCTTCAAGTGTAAGTTGATATTCATTAAGTTATAAGTATTTTTCAAAGAAACCGAAACCTTTATTGATGTTTAACCCTTTTTCTTGTCCGATCTAACCCTTTAAAGTTCATGCATGCTTATTTTAGTTGAAGATCAAGCTTAAGGAAGTGGAAGTGAGAAGTTCCTTATAGATCTGTGGGTTAAACAAGTGGAGAGTATATTTAAGTTGGGATTTTTGATTATTTGGCTAAAGTTGAGTCTTAGTGAGTATGTTCTAATGGTAGATCAAGTGCTTTTGTAAATGTTATATGTGATTAGTGTCATGGCTGAATGGTTTGAGATTATTTTATTAGTTTTAGTTGTTGATTTGATAGTTAGATGGGTTATTCATGTAAAAAAGATAAAATAAAATGATTAGTGATTGTGTAGGTGAGTGTGTCATGGATTTTTTCTTCTTGGCCAAAAACAATTAAGCAACATTTCTAATGGTTGGTAAGTTTAAAACATGATTTTAAAGAGATTTACTAAAAAATAGAAGGTTAATAGAAAAGAAGATGAATAAATCCAAGCTTAAGATAAGTTAATTTGATGATTTAAGATTTAATCTTCATTTTTAAGTATATGGAATTTAAAAACTATGGAAAATTGATTCTATTAAGTATGATTAATTATTTAACTTAAGATCTAAAGTGAGATAGAAGTCTTATAATGAAAGAGTATTAGCATAAAGCATGATTAATGGAAATTTGACTTAAGATACAATTTTAAGATGTTAAATGGATAAAAAAGGAAGAATATGGCCATAAAGATTTTAAGGATTTAAATGAGTACTAAAATGAGCACTAAAGTGAGCATATTAAGTATAATTGGAAGGTTTATTGAAGTCATAAATAAATAGTATTAATTAGTTGGTTAAGGTTAAAGTAAGTTGACTAAATTAAAGGATATAATGAAATATGACTTAAGGTGTGCTAAGAAGACTTGTGATGAATTATAAATGAGAACCAGAAAGATTATTAAGTATAATAAGTATTATTAAAGGTTTTACAGAGTTAATAAGTGAATGATATATTATGATTAAGTAATGTTGTAATATAGGTAACTTAAGAATGCACTTTTAAATGTTAAAGGAATTTTAATGTAGTATACAACTATGACATATAAGTAGACTTAAATGATCAATTATTTGAGTATGCTAAGTGACTTTAAGATGTTTAATAAGTCAATAATTAAGTGATGTGATATTATTTTAAATAAGATTTTAAGTTAAGGATTTAATTAGAGATAATAGTGAAGCATAAGTTGATTAAATGATAAATGATTATACTTAAGTGATGGATAATGAACAGAATGAGGCAGATAATATATAATGTGATGATGTTAATATAAGTGTTAAGTAAATAAGTAATAAGCAGTTATATTAAATGCTAATGGAGCTGTATGATTAAGTAAGGTAATGACAACAATATATCAAGTAAAGTTATTGTTTGAATTATTAATTATATACACGATAGTAGTAGTTGTTAGGAAACTTGTTAGCAGAAAATAATTAAGTGTTAACCAATTGTTTTGTTAATGAATTCTGATATTTAATATTCTTATATGCATCAGATAATACAGAATTATGTTAAATAAACGGGATAAGATAGGACACAATTATATTAAGATGTTATTGGTTAGATTAAATGATAGAAATATTTTATGATCAGATTAAGTCATAATTCTAATTGAGTAGTGTTAAGATCATGACAGTTTTGCAAATTAATATTGACATATTAACTATTGAGTTATTAAATGTTTAATTGATAGCAGAATTAAGAGAGCAAATAAATTAAACAGAAAATGATGATCAAATATTTTTTTTAGATAAGATATTACTATGATAATTATATAATAATAAATATTATTATATAACTATTTAACTGAATTAATTATGTGATCAGATTAGAAATGAAATAAAATCATAATCATATAAAATGTTACTGTCTGGATTGAATAACATTAATGTTATATGATAAGGTTTTATCAAGGAATTTAAATAGTTTACTGTTTAAATATACTAAGATGTTATAAGCTGTTTTATTTTAAATGTAGTTATAGTTAAGTAATAAGAAACAATTTATAAAATGGGTATAAGATTAAAGATAATATAAGAATTATGATGTTAGTAAAGAGGTTTTAAGATATAATAATGGAAGATTTATTAATTACAGTTTCAGTGGTAGAATTATAATAAGTTGATATTACATATATCATATTTGGTTTTGAAGTAAGCTGACAATTAATTTGAATATATGGAACAGTAGATACCATTGTAAATATTTATATGATTTCATAAATAAAGTTGTGATATATTGAATGATTATCACTGATATGTGATTGGTTAATACAGTGCTATATGATTTACAAATATGGAGTAATGAATGATTTATATGGAATATTAATTATTAATTTAAGACAAAGATTGCATTATGATTAGGTAATTCTCTGGATAATCTTCATGTATCAACAAAGGAATTAAACAAAGGGAAGGACATCCTAGGTTTGTGCTAGTTTAATTGGAAGCTCCGGATCATTTAATGGTCAAAGGGGCAATGGTATGGTAATGCAATAGCATTACATAATTAATTATGATATGTTATTAACTATTCATTAATCATTACATATACATAATGCATTAAGCATGAACATGACATAGCATGACATGGAGAAATAAGGAAGGAGGAAAATCAATATATATAAGAAAAATATTAAATGAAATATACCGGGAATATAATATATTTCCTATAGGAATTAAACAACAAGGAAAATGATATGGAAAGCAATAAAATAAAAGAGAAAGATAATGAATGAGAAATGAGTTCCAACTTGTTGAACCATAAGCAAGTTATGATATGAAAGACCTGGTACATGCGCATATAAACAAAATGGCTAAATGTTTAAAGTATAGATATGAGGGAGAATGCATAACATAAATGCATTCTTATAAAAATACATTGTTCATGAATAAATGATGATGATGTAATAACTGGTATTAAATTATACAACTATGAGTTTGATTTAAACATGACTATGATGACATAGTAAATATGCATGAGATATTACAATAGATGGAATAAAAATCATGAATAGTGTTGAAATTGAATATTAATGATAATGGCATTTAATTAATGACATCATGATATTATGTTTGAAATATTTAATGATGTGTTGTGAATTTATTTATACGATAATTATTTGTCATTATTAAATAATGGGATTATATATGGAAGTAAATGAAATATATTGATATATGATTTTTGATATTTATGCTATACTAGCACCACTGAGTTTTATACTCAGCGTTTATCATTTGATGAACGTAGGAACAAGCAATGCCAGAGAGCAGAATCGTTAGCAACACTAGCAGCTAGATAAGTATTTAAGTTATTGGTAATTGGTGTGATTTTGTTCAGACTTCTATTTCTGAGACAATCATGCAACTTCTTAAATAAGTACATTGGCAGTAACTAAAATAAGCTTGATGGTATTTTTTTAAAGAAAAAATGATAGTATTATTAATTATGATGATATTATCATGATGAAACTTTAATTTATAAAATAAAATGCATGTATGATAATGATTTTAATAAGGTGATGATTTAAATTCTGTGATAATATAATGATACTAGGGAATGATAGATGGATCAGTTATAGATGATAGACTGTTATATATATATATATATATATATATAGCACTTAAATCACGAATGTATGGAATCCCTTGTAGGATGATTATTAGTTTTCTTGAATAGAGAATTAGTAATCATGCTACGGGAGCATGTTACACAGTGGAAAGACGTGACATAATTATTTAAGATAATATGGTATAGAACCTCATATTTGCATGAGGTTCTATTCCATGAACCAAACCACTTTTTTTTTATCCCTTATTTACTGAATGACTCTACCTTAATTTATTTCAAAAAGTAATTAATAGCAACCAATCAATGATCATTAGGCTTTTTAAGATGCAATTTCCTAATTATATTAATACCCCACATTATAAGTGGTCAAGGTGTAATCAAATTCTATAATTTTGTTAGCGATAAATGACTTAAATTCTAATGAAAATGGAAATCATGACATTTCCATACAAATTGGGTACAATTTATCTTTATTACTGACTATAAATATCTCTATCACATGATTTTTTGATTAAACACAAATCAATTCATATAAGGGCCATAAACATTTGCATGAATTCCCTCTATGATCTTTTAAATTTCTTTACCAACTAAAATATTAACTACAAACCATTTTTTATTTTACAATAGTAATATATCATCATGTAGGATGTAATTCTGAGTTAATTTGCATAGAGTAATTTTTTTTGATAAGTCTTGCTTGTATCATTTGAGAATTCTCTTCACTACAAGTAATTCATGATGCCTTTGTACCATGGATCCTCTTCAGCATTATTCACATTCATGATTCATTTTCCTTCAAAACATGGAGAATTGGCCCATAACAAAACCATAAGCTCAAAAATTAATTGTGAATTCTTATAAATTGATGCTAAAGTAGCTAAAGCATTTGCCATCTAGTTATCTTCTCTCACATATGAGCAAAATTACATTTCTATAAATTTTGATAGTGTAAGTGAGGTGTCAATTTGACTACAGTGATTCATAACCCCATATTATAGACCCACTTGAAGTAAGAGCAAGTTTTTCAAGGGGCTCCCTTGAGGTATTCATGGACCTACAATATGATTGTAATGGAGTTATCATTTGATATAAATAAAAAAATTTGACCAGATCGACCTTAAATAAAGTGCTCAACTTAAATCTTTAGAGTTGAGTTTGAGTGGTCAAATTTACTATGTTTAAGCTATATAATTATTTTTTCCATTTAATTAATTATCATATTTTTAAGTAAGCAATACACCTATAAAAATGAATTAGCCCACATATATTATCTCATCATCATTCAAAAAAATTCATTATAAAACATAAAGCATATCAATTACCATATAATAATAAATCATATAACACATATGCAACATACAATAAAAGCATTCATTCAACATTATGTAACAATTAATCCAAGAGAAAGGCATTTTTACTCATCCCTTCATCATGATATTAATGATACAATATAAATAATTACATTTCATGATAAATAATAATAATCAAGCAAAATTTTGCTTATGTTAAAAATAAGTTATGTTAGTAACTATTTTCCTTGATAACGAGTTAGCAACTCTTTCATAATAAAAGAGTTGTTAGTGAAACTATTTATATTACAAAATAATTGCTAGTGAAACTTATGAATAAAAAAAAAATTAAGCAAGTCAAATATGAAATTAATAGAAAAATTATCAACATCAACACATAATAAAGGAAGTAAGAATAGCAAAGATGACATCTTTCCTTTAAATACAAATGTAAATCAAACATATTACTCTATTAATTTATGGTTTTAAAATTATTAGTTTGGATGTAATAAAAATGATTACAATTAATAAATCATCTCATCATATCTATTAGCTTCAAAGCAGTGGTTAAGAGGGGGTGAATTAACATATTAAAAATTTTAAAGTCAATTTTAGCAACCTACTTTTGAAACCAGTGAACTAATTTAAACTTTAATAAACCATTTTTGATAAAACAAAATACTAAATAAAAGTCTTTTAAAATAAAATATTTGAAAATAGTAGGCTAGAAAATAAAGAGAGAAGAGAAGAAATAGTGAACATATGATATATAATGGTTTAGCTTACATGCTTACATCTACTCTCTCAAAACCAATATTTTAACGCTCCACTATATGAAGTCAATACAACTAGTTTTCAAGGCTAACTTGGAATATTTACAATCAAGAGTTTTTAGTAGGATAACTCACAACCTCTTCAAGTTTTAGTAGGCTAACTTGATAACCTTAACCAAGTGAACTCAAGTTACTTCCCTATAAGACAATATAAGAGACTTGATAATCCTCTTGAAAGAAATGAATAAGTTTAGAATGTAAATTCTCACAACCCTTACATTTTCTATGAAAAATTTGAGAATAAATTTTCAAAATGAAGCTCTTTAAAAAAACTTTAAATATAACAATTTAATCCTTATGTATTGTTTTATTATTTTCTATTTTAAAAACTCATGTATTTATACTTAAAAACATGAATATTATAATCCATAAATACATATAGTATAAATATGTAAACTTAATCAAAATCAATTTAAAAATAATTTTTATCAGGTTAAATTAGCAAGCTAGATTTAAGTGACAAGAAGATTTATTACCAAACTCCATTTTTAAAAACTTTACATTTTTAGAATGAGAAAGTAATTTTTGAAAATCATTTTGCTAAAGAGGAAAATTTTAATTTCTAAAAGATCTTTTTGATTTGAGCTCCATAGGATATTTATTCTCAAAATTTTCTTAACAAAAATTCTAAGATACCTTAATAAAATAAAATCTTCCAAAAATCCTCCTTATGATCTCCATAAAATCTGTTTGAAAAAATTTCATAAACGTAGGTAATATTATAATTTTCACATAAATCCATATTGCTTCATTCTTCATATATATCTCAATATATTTGATTTTTTTAAAAATCAATTATATTAAATTTGTAAATAAAATATTCATAAAACAAATAAAATCAAAAAGTATCTTGTTAAAAGAATAAGATAATTATCCTTTTATATTTTGAAATTATCACCATAATATATTTAAGATAATTATAAATTATATCTAATCAAAATTTAGCAAATGTATAAAGATAATTGAATTAAAAATTTTCTAACTTAATTAACCATGTGAGATGCAAAAATAAACATGATTAACAAAATCAAATAGATAGAAGATATTATTTTTAAAAAGGTAATTAAGAAAATTGAATTAATTAAACATAACTTTAATTATTATCAATTTTTGCAATCATTAAATTTGAAATGTCAACGTAAAGTCAACATTCTTACCTTTTTGGTGATCACAAAATAAAAAAATTTAAAAGCATTGCAAATAATGTGATAAGAAAAATGAGAAAAGCTTCCATTTTTAAAAAAATAACACATGTAGACAAGAAAAATTTGCTCTCCCTTATGTATTGTATGTGTTGCTCCCCTATCAAATTGCCATTTGTAAACATATCCACGTATATCCAAATATATAGCATATATTGAATCATCATCCATTCTTTTTATTTTTGATCCTTTAACTCTTATGTATGATCTTTTAGATTCTTGACATGTTTGTAACATATTATAATATTATTAAATATTATTTAATAACATTATATGTAAGTCATGAGCAGTGTCTAGTGATACATCATAACTACTTAAATGTCAAGAAGTCATTAGTTTGACTACAACCCTTCCATATCAAATATCGTTGCAATAAACTCCTTTTACCATCCATTATCTCACTTAGGTTTGAGTATATATTAATGTCAACTTAATACATGATCAAACATGTTAGATTATGCCCTAAACTTGATATTTCATGTATCATTATCTTTATTCTCAAGTTGCTCCTGTGAACTCATTCACTTTCAAGCATTCTACTCTTACCACAGATTCTTGAATCAAAGATTACTACATGCATCATTAAGATAAAATCCTTGCATTTAATCTTGGATGGTGAATCCTTTATTGATATATAGATATCTTCAACTACTTCATACTATACCCAACATCCCAACTATGAATGCCTTCCTCGGAGGAATAATGCATATAAGTTAAAATATAATAATTCATAGTTAAGATAATCTTGACATCTCAAGTCTAAGGGTACTAATACTATTGATATGAGTGAGATATGTATTTCATAGACATAGATTGATAATTCATATGAAATCTCATTGACAAGGCCTCTAATGAACCAATATTATACTATTCATCCATATGTATACTTTAGACAACTCATGTCATGGTGAATGAGAATCACCCCTTAACAGAAGTATAAAATATATTGATCTACCCACACTAATAATGTCTAATCTTGTTAATACTATGATTAATGTAATTTAGATATTGCATATTTGCATATAATAAGAATCTCATATCATAAACTCTTTATAGATTTCCCTTGTACTATTTTAATATTTTAAACTTCATTGTTTAGTTTAATACTCTAAATAAAACAAGTATATTAAATATTTCACTAAAATAATGAATAATGCCTTTTATTGATTATAAATTCAATTATAAAATAACATATAAAGCATGATACTTTAGAGCATATACCAATAACATATAAGAGAAAGCATCATATCATATCATATAATATCCAAAAGTATGCATGCATAACCATTAAAAAATTGCATGCAAATGCAATATACTTCTCCCTTTTTGGTCATCATGAAAAAGGAAAGAAGAATCAAGGAGCAGTAAAAAAAGCTATAAGAGTAAAAAAAGCTATAAGAGTAACATTTAGGAGAATAATGTAGTGAGAAAGGATTAAGTATTTATGGAAAAGGGTATATGACATTAAAATTTCTAGAATCCCACTTTGCTAGTTTATTTCTGATTTTACAATGATTCATTATTCATTATTTATGGAAAAGGGAAAACTTTGCCAAATTGCTCTCACACTTAATTAATTAAAAACTTTGCCAACTTGCTCTCACAATTAATAAATTAAGTAATTAGCATTTAATTAGGTGATTGGAGACTAATTTTTTTACTAAACCCTTTGCTTAACTCATAATTAAGGAGAATAAGGCTTACTTAGCTTTGGTAAGTCTTAGAAATGATATTTTCTTCTCTTATTTCTTATGATTTTATGATTTTATGAATGGGTTTTATGTTATTGATGTGATTTGGCTTTATTTGGAATGCAACAATAACATTTTGGTTATTCTATGATTGAATATGATCTATGGCAATCCTAAACCCTTATATTTCTTGGATTACATTCATAATTTTTGCCTAAAATTCTTGTTCTTCAATTTATATGTTATGATATGCGATGAATATCATACTATATGTGATGTATATCACACACTATATATGACATATATTCATGGATCATGTGTGGCACACATCATACTATATGCTGCACACATAACCTATAAAATCTCATAGATCCATGATTTTAATGTGTTTTTACTATTTTTTTATTCTAATTGAAGTCTTCAATAGCATTTATGATTTTACAATGATTCATATGATCTAAATTCTTGAAACATCATCCCAATTTGATTAATTTTGGCTTCAAAATTGATTTTAAAGTTAAATACCACTTTTAATTTGATTTAAATTATGAATAATATGATTGAGTTTGAATTGGATATTGACCTATTTCCAATTGATTTTCCATATATTGTAATCTTTCAATTTTGAATCTCATGATCATTTTATTGACTTTTGCCTAAAAATCAATTTATTTTACTTTTATCTTCAATTAAATGCTATTTTAATTATGATTTATTTGTCACTTGATATGATTATATCAAATTTGGATGTTAACTCATTTTCAAGTGATGCTTAATGATCTTAGGATCTTTCAATTTAACTATATGATCAGTTTTTATGTAAAAGTATATTTTAATTGATTTTCAAATTAAATGCTATTTAATTTATTTTTCATGCTATATGGATGATTAAATGTGAATCAAGAGATAAATTAAGCATAAATGACTAGCTAAGTGTGATTTTAGGAGCTCATGATTATTCATATGACATTTTCATGACCTGACTCGTGTTTGTTATTTTTCTTCTTTATGGATGTTTTTGACATATTGAGTGGATTTTAACCTTTGATTCATGCTTGCTTATAACATCGGGTTGGTAGATCATATCCTCATATGTTTCATTGTTGCCTAACATTGATTGTTTGTTTGTGATTTTGATTCTTTTTTTAGCTCCTCCTGCTTGAGACTGTCTTTTTTTCCTCGAGTGGAGTGGTGGAGATGTTTCATAACATCACATTTTTATATCGTAAAAGATCTTTTGTAATATAATATACCCTTATTTTATTCCCCTTTTACATGTATGTTATACCATAGTCTGCATTTATCCTCGATTTCCCTCCTTTTCATTTATATGGGCCATTATTATCGTTGCTATATTTGCTACTATGATTGCTATATATTTGATGCCATATTATGATGTGATATATTCATGCCTTTGAATGTCTATACACTTGACCAGGTCAATTAACCAGTTGAAATGATAAAATTGAATTTGAAACTCTAAAAGAGTAGATCTTCAACACCCAAACCAATCCCTGAGGGGTTTAAGTTAGCACTCATGCTATGGGTCAGTTGAACAAAAATTTGGAACCATTTGGTGGTGACTCCATCTTGTAATCTCATGTGGGTTTGTATTATTTCTTAAGGGAGCCCTTTGAGAAAAATGCCCTTTCGCACCAAGTAGACCCTTAGTGCTGATCACTTGTTATTTTGTTGCCTATTTAAGTCTAAATATTATGTTATTTATGTGTTTAGTCTAAGTTTTCTCTAAGTTTTATTAAATATTATGCATGTTTGTTATTACTTTATGATTTTATCTCACTTTGTTTCAAAGAAGTCCCAAGATATACTTTTGAGGACAATTTGTGAGTATTTACAGGAAAAATAGGGAAATTTAGCTAAGTATGGAAGAAACGTGATCTAAGTGAGAAGAACGACTCATGAAATGTAGAGTACGAGTCGTTACAAGAAGTTTCCCAAGAGAAGAAAGCAAGCCACGACTCGTGAAGCACAGTACTCGAGTCGTTAAAGTGAAGCCATGACTCGTGAAGAAGTTGAGCGAGTCGTTATAGAACATATTTCGAAGAAATGAGGAAAGAGCCTGACTCGTGAAAAAGAGCACGAGTCATTACAGCAAGTCCACCGAGAAGAGCATGACTCGTGATGGTTGAAGCACGAGTCGTTACAGAAAGAAATCTCAAAGGAAACACACTCGTGAAGATTGAGCACGACTCGTGAAGAGCAAAAATCACTCGTACTTCACCTTGCACGAGTCGTGACACTCGTGTCTCTTGGAGAAAAGATGCATCACTTCACCAACCATTTTCTTACTTTTTCATTTAATCAACACAACTTTTAGGAATAGTTGTTACCTTTCAATTTTGTATTATAAAT
>CANYBF010141213.1:0-10996 GCA_948192965.1 Dalechampia spathulata | reverse complement strand
AAATCCAAGTTTAGGGTGTTAAAACGCCTAATTCTAGTTGATTTTAGTGCGTTTTGATTAATCCTAATGCCTTAGATTGATTAGAGTTGTATTTTAGAGTGTCAAAAGGTGTTTGACGGCTGCTGACGGCTCTAGGGTTTCGTATTTTTTCGTCTCAAAATCTGGTCTTGAACCAAATGGCCTAATTAAGGTTAAATTAGGTCTGCCCTCGGGACATACGCGTTCGCGTATGTTCTGTCACACAATCATACGCGATCGCGTATGATCATATGCGGCGTGCAAAAGGAACATATGCGATCGCATATCATCCCGAGGGTGCCAAAATTAATCCTAAACGGGCCCGGCCCAGTCCGAAAGGACCCAGGACGGTCCGAAAGAACCCTAAATGGTCCAGAATTAACTCGGGATCGATCCGAATCAACACCGGTCCAAAATTAGGGTGTGACATAAGTGATTTTACATAGAGTACAAGAAAGCTTCTTAATTAAATATGTTTGAAATTTTTTATATTTGAATTTTCTTCTTACTACCCAAAAATAATTTTTTTATCATTCTTTTAAAATTATAATATGATGGTATTAATGGTTGAAATTTATTTGAAGGCATTCTGCCTAGTTAAATAAAAATTAGATAATTTGAAGTATGAAATTTAATATATTTGAATATAGATGGAAAGCTAAATTACATTAAATATGATTTTGTGCTTTTTGCCTTGCAGAATGCAACCATGATGTATGCTTAACATGAGATTATTTGTGGAATTCAATTAATATGATTGATCATATGATGGTTTTATTATTGATTTTGGAAAATAAAGTCAACATGTATTGCCTTTCCTGATTTAAATCTTTATGTACTTCTCTTCTTCTCTTCTTATGGATTATGATAATAAATCATGCACTCCATTTTAGGTAAGTCCTAATTGATTTACTTCAGCTCAATTAAATTGATTGTATAATAAAGTCCATAATTGGATTGTTTTACTTTATATATGTTTATATTATGTATGTTATGTCATGTATACTAGGGTTATGTGAAGTCAATACACATTAACAATGTATAATTGACTTAATGGACAAGAATCTTATAAATAATATCAAGTCTAAGGTCTTTCATTATTTTGATTTAAACTAAAGTTTTTATTAATGATGAGTTAGATAAATTAAGCTTAATATATGTCACATACGTTTAAATCTTAATAATAGGATCAAACTTCACTAAGATAGTTAGCTTAGTAGGAAAAATTAAGGCTAATTAATTTTAAAGACTAGAATAAGGAAGTGTTATATGAGTTATAATATCTATCAAGAAAGATTGCATAATGATTTTGTAGTCACATTTAGATATGATTGACATTAGGTGTCTACCTTTGTTATTAGTAACTTGGCTTGTTGAGAAAACCTAAGGTTGACCCTAATAATTGTTGGATACTAAATCATTAGGAGGATTTCCATAAATATTGATTATTTGAGATAAATATGAGGGTTATTGTTTTGTAACAAAACAATAAGATTAAACATGTAATTAACAAAAATCATCTTTGCATGTTTATCAACTAACATGATTCATATGTTACTTCATATAGCATCTATCATTACATGAGAGGTAGATTGCAAAAATACACTTAATAATAAGCTTAGTTAGAATGTATTCACTTACATAGATTGGATATATTTATTTAAAAAATAATTATGAGAGGGAATCATTTGTTGTATCTTTGAGATACACATCCATTGACCTTACCTATAAATAATGCTCCTTAATAGGAGCACTATGAATATCAATGTTATATGGAAGATAACAACATAGAATGTGATATTATACATGGTGCTATGAAAAATGATATTTATAAATAAAGTGAACATATGGATGTTCATGTTATAACATTTCACCTTGGAGAGTTGTTTAAGCAAATAGCATTAATAATGAGATATGAGATATCAAAAGCATTTTTTAAATGCTTATTCTAGAAAGGACTTCAATAGTTCATCAAAAACTAAAGATGAATAGCTTTATAGTATTTGTTTAAGCATTTAAGGAGTGATTGAAGAACAAATCAAACTATGAGTTTTCTTATTCTCTTGATGATGCTATGAAAGATTAGTTATTTTATTTACCATCATGAACTATTATATAACACTCATTGATGAAACATGCTCTTGTAGAATGATTAAGAAATATCCTATCATTTAGAATTCACTAATCATCCCTAAAAGATGCGTAAATTTTTTTAAAAAAATTTAACTGAATATAATTCCATTATAATTATAACTTTTATTTATGTTACATGTATCCTTAGAAAGCATTACATGTCCAATTACATATATGTATAATATAATATACATTTATACCACTATGGCATACTATCAATGTATTTAGCCAATACACATATCATTGGCAAAACATTTAAGGTAGCCATACGATTCATAACTTATTGGTAGCTTTTAATGTTTACAAACTATATATAAACATATACGATTGCTCAAACCAATAGTTCTACAATACTACCTTTATATTATTTACATGCTTATGATAGTTGCAAACATTATACAAAATTTACTGAAGTACATTGAGTTTTATGCCTCTGTACGATAAAATATCACCTATTAATGACTCAATGATCTCTTTTTTCCCTAAAGATGCTAATTTACATTCATCAAATGATAAATACTTAGTATTAGATTCAATGATATAAAACATGCATATATAATGAAGATATTCAAAAGAATAAGCATGTAACATTTTAAACAATGTTAAAATATCATCATTCATAATTAAGAACCATCAAAGCATATCTCATTTTGCATTTCAAATTGTTATGATTTGAATAAAATATAATAATTATGTTATTAGAGCAAATATTACTTATCATTAGATATGTATATCCATTTCTACATTGTAACTTGAAATATGATGCCTACATCTTAATATAGTTAGATATCAATCTATTATGTACTTAACATTGCAATGTGAGTTGTATGCAATTATGTAAATATATGATGCAAGCAATGTATTTCTCATCTCATCTTTCTCTATTCCTTTGCGTATACTCCCAAATATAATCATTATAGCCATTACACATAATCATATACTTAGTACGAGCAAAGTCTAACCTATTGGAATCACTAATAGTCAATTAACACCTCTTTTATCTTAATAACATACTCAGTAGCAAAATAGTCCAATCTACTAGAATAGTTGACAAGAAATTAATACCTTCTATCTCTCAATTATCTAGTAAAGAAAGATCCATTTTACTACATCTCAATCATCACACTCATTATAACATCCCTCCTTATTCCTTTTGTTGACCCTAACTTTTCACATGTACACAATAATTTCTCATTTAGCCTAAAAAGCTAAGTTCCTCATCTTTCTATAATGAACCTTCCTTTTCCTTGCATTTTCTCAAGCTGCTTGTTTTGTTAAGTGTAGGGAGCATTCTAAATAATTTAGGAGCATTCTAGATAATTTAGGCCATAACTCTTTTAATTTCCTTAAAAATTAATTATTGAATCTTAATTCCATTACCTATATATAAACCAATCCATCATCCATCCTTAAGTGATTCATTTTGTCTTTTGCATGTAAAATTCCCTTTGTAAATTCTTGTCCAAAATTTATAATAGAACTCAACCTAAACCTATTTAAGCAATCCATCTTACCTTAGTTTACATATATATATTTATTTAAACCTTACTTCATTGTTCAATACAATAAATTTCCTTAGTCTTATTAATATTCACACATAGTCTTATTAATATTCACACATTCTTTCCTTAGTTCATTGTTCAATACAATATAATCCATCTTATCTTAGTTTACATATACATATTTATTTAAACCTTACTTCATTGTTCAATACAATAAATTTCCTTAGTCTTATTAATATTCACATATAGTCTTATTAATATTCACACATTCTTTCACATGCAATAATCAACATCATCAATTATATACCTCTCTTTCTTAAAGCATTTAAGCATCAGCCTAATTTCCATATTTAACTACATCTAATGTACCTACAATTCATTTAATGTTTCATGTATTTTATTCCATTATAATCCTCTTAATATGTAGCAAATCCACTTGATGAATTTTAAATCATTTTACTTTATTAATAAATAATTTTTAGATGTGTATAAATTAATCCAATCATAGTAAGTGATAATCATATGTAAGCTTAATCAAATATGCATGAACAATAGATGTGACATATTATATCTTGAAGTGATATGATGCATTTCTAGCTTTAAGAACAATAGATATTTAAAAGAAAATATGTATAATTAGACAAAAATAGATTTCAAGAACTTGCATGAATATTGGAAACACTTTAAGAAACTATGTGCAAGTTGTTCTCAACATAATATATTCAATTAATCACTCTTCTAATAATTTTTTGATGGATTGTAGTAAGTGAAGGTGCTATTATAAATAAAATCCACAAGCAACTAAAGACTTAATCTTTATGATGGTTGAAAAATATCAATAATTTAGCACTAAAACTAAACCTTAGAGAGCCTATAAGGTAAATTTTTCTTCACTAGAAATAAAGACTACTGAGCTAACTATTTTGATGAAAAGCATGGCAACAAGGAATTTGAAACCAACCCAAGTTTGTGGAATCTATGCTAATCTGAATCATCATAAATGCACATCCAACTTTATAAAAGGATGAAAATGATGATATGAATGTTATCTTTGGCAATAATAAGGGAAATATAACTTATTTTTTAGGACTTATAATCCAGGGTGGTGAGATCATCTTAATTTTAGCTATAAATTGTAACATATGCAATGATAATAACAACAATTTCAACCTTAAAAGTAGGTATGCCCTTAGAAGCTATAATTAAGAATTTAACAACCAACACTTAATAATTTCAATAGGAAACTCAGATGAGCATATAAAATTTGGAGCCAAAATAAACCAACTTACTAACTCCATTAACAAGTTAGAAACTTAAGGGAAATTTCCCTTTCAAACAATGATGAATCATAAGTTAAACTTTAGTGCAATCACCTTGAGGAGTAGAAAAAAATTGTAGGAACTACCCTTCAACCCAAACATGTACAAGACTTAGAAAAAGATATCAAATTATAAGAGGATAAGACTCCTTTTAACCCTCAATTTTCACCTTTCATGGCTTAGGTCAAAATTTGACTTTTTTTATTTTTTTTCTAGACTAACATGCATTGCATATTGACCTTATGGATGAAGGTATGATGCGCATTATCATGAATTTGCAATACACATTATTTTCAATGAATATGCAATGTACATTCATAGCAATGTATGACACATAATTCCCACATTGAAAACTTAAAAATTTAGACTGTCCATCAATCATTATAAATAGTTATTGGGTATTTCCTTAAAAAGAGTGGGAATTAAGGAATCAAAGCCAAACTTTACTAAAATTAATTTCTTATTAGACTTAATTAGGCTAATTTTGGACAAATTTGTTATGCGTAAATATTCTAGAATCAAGAAATCTAAGAACCCAGTCTTAGGTAAGCATTGAAAGTTCATGTGTTACTTTCTCTTTATCTTTTTTATGATTTTTCTAATACTTCATATATATATTTTTGTAGTTTCTTGATTCTGCCTAAAACATGTGACATTGCAAGTTTCCATACAATATGTGGTGCACGTTATACAATGTATAACATGTATATGTTATAATCTAGCAAAACTTTATATGCATTTTTTGCTTATTTTACATTAAAACTAAATTCCTTAGTACTATTTATGCTTTAAAGTTGCATAAATAATCTAAGTCAATCACATATTCAAAGAGAAATTTCTTAATTTTGTTTGAGTTTTTATCATTTTTTGCTTATTTTCTTATGTACTTTTGAAACTTTTACAAACTACCTAGTAATATGTAACACATTTCCTAATGTCTGACGTATATTACACTTTTTCTATCATGTATGAAATAAATTATGATTTAGTTGAACCATTTTTCATATTTTTTTATTTGATTTTGCCTAGAATTTGAACTCCTCAGTAGCATTTATGCTTCATAATCATTCAAATGCTTTAAGTTGGTCATAAAATAATTGCCAATTTAAGATTTAATCCCTGAAATTTGAATTTTAAATCAAAAATCATTTATTTTACTTAAAACATATTTATTTAAGATGATTAGATATGATTTTAAGTTATTTGATAAATTTAAATGATGCAAAACTGATCTTAAAACTCTAACAGTCTAGTCCTATAATCATGTTTAATGATATTTTTACTTTTTTTTATGAAATTACATTGCATGGTATATTACACTTTTTGATCAATGTGCATTGCATATTATTGGTCCTTTGCAATATGTGCTACATATTACTTATAATATATGATGTATTATATTTCCTACATGTTATTTTAAAGAATTGATGTATTGAAAAAGAGGGATTACATCCTATTTATATACAACACTATCATGAAAAATATGAAAGAATTATATAGGAAAGAATCCTAATAAATATACTCTAATTAAGGAAATTGCTAAACTACAATATTTTAATTTAATACAAAATATTTGCCTAGTTTACATTCCCCCTCAAGTTAGAGCATAGATATTACTCATGCCTAGCTTATTATAAATATGCTTGATCCATATTTCATTTACTACCTTTGTAAAAACATTTTCTAGTGGATCTTTAATTCTCACATGACTTATTAAGATAACTTTTTCTTGAATTTTATCATGAATAAAATGAGAATTAATTTCAATATGCTTTGCTTGTTCATGATACACTATATTAGAGCTAATATGTAAAGCTGATTAATTATCACACCATAACTTTATAGGTGTTTGGATCTTATGACTAATCTCCTTTAATAATTGGAGCACTCATATCATTTCACACATAAATTGTTTAGGCATAACAAGATAATAATTAATGCTTTAGGTTATTCTAATAGAATTTAAATAGATGCATGTAAACCATGGTGAGGGTGAATTATATAGGAGTGATTGAAAAGGAATCATTTCCATAGTTTAATTGCTTATGAAGCAAGCTACAACTATGAGGGTTGTTTAGTCCTATCGAACCATATGTAAGTTAAAGCTTCGTATACTTATTATGGATGTGATTGATATATGTACATGCTACTGAAGTATTGATGAAATAAAGCCTTAAAGGGTTGTATGTGTGTGATATATGCAAATCAATTTTCCTATTGTATGTATGTGTATTACATGTTGTTGTTGATGAAAAGTCAAACTAAAATAAAAAGGTTTACTAAGTGGTCATTACATTGTTAATTATCCTATATTTAGCATGATATATGAGATAAATTATGGTATGAATGATTGGTTTTAGTAGGTGATATTAAAACACTTTTAAATTGGTAAATATTATGCCTCCTTTCATAGGATGTTAAGTGTGTGTATATGTATAATTACCTTGCTTAGAACTATTACATGGACATAATTTAGGAGCTGGAATATATACATTTTACATGCTAGAAATTTGAACACCTAAGCCCCCATCTTAGGGGAAAACAATTATACTAAATGCTTATAATGATGGAGGTAGAAATATGTTGAATTAAATTATTAAAGACTTGACTTTAAGCAATTCATAGGATTGCACAAATACATAAGTACCTAAACTAATCATGTACCTTAAATTTAATGCCTTCCATGCATGAGGTAGTAATTTTTTATTAGCTAAAAATGTATTTCAACTAGAGATAATTTATATTTGATTTGCATGAAAATATGCTTGAGTTGCATTAATACTAGAATTAAAGAAACAAACATCAAACTTATTTGTTTTAGGATATAATATCCTTAAATTTATTGTGTTTAGTGTACATAAGGCCAAAATTCTTCCAATTAATATATATTATATGTATGTGCATAAAATGAATTATTTGGATGCATATTTAAAGGCTGATAATTAAGCAACAAATTCCCTAAGCTATAACCAATGAGTAGTTAAATGAGGATAAGCATACATGTGTTGGTTGTAATCATTTAATAGCTTCACGAACTACAAATTAAGATTACAAAAGTGCCTTACTTGTGGTTGACATTAACATGATGATTTTACTGCATATGTAAGGAAGTATTGGAAATCATATTGGATTGCATGACTTAATTATCAATAATCTTAATTTTTTAAACTTATAAAGCACTTATGATATAAGTTGGTGAAGTGTTAGTTGATAATGCTTTTAATTTCCTTGTTGGTAACTGGTGTGTATAGAGGATTCATGCACCTAGAATGCATGGTACATTATTATACCTAACAAGTATTAGAATAAATTGTTTCTATGTCAAATTTTGGTATAAATCATATACGATCCTAGGCTACTGGGGAACTAAAATATTGTTTGAACCCTTAACCAAATGGTACATTAGATGTATAAGAGAGCAAAATATTTTAGTCTATTATAATACCTATAATGTGTAAAGAAGTTTGAATTTTAATGGATGCATAATTCAATTACATTTTTGGAAAATATAACCTCATCATTTGAGCTTAGAAACTTTGAAAATTAGCAACTAGAAATTTAATGAGAATTGACATATTGAAAGTGTGGAATGTGTAACTCTTATGGCATTATGAGATCAATTTCTAACTTTTAAACTAAAATTATGTATGGTGCATGAATTAATTTTGTTAAAGAGTTTCTTCTTATATTTTCCTTGTGTATATCAAATTCATTAGGAAATGCATAAGTTACGACTTAAAGATTTATTCAATTAAGCTTAGTTTGGGTACTAAAAAAATATTATCTTTGGACATTCTAAATTGAAAGTATATGTATATGGAATGAACTTAATAATTAGATGGACTTTCCTTCTATATCACCTATGTGCATTGTAAATAATTGGAAGGTGAATGGAAATTAATTAAATAAATATAGCATGAAGCTAAATTACTTATATGCTGATACACATAAACCTTTATTTGAACATTAAATGTTTAACCACATAATCATAATGACTATTAAACAAAAGGAAATACAAAAGTTTAAATTATCCTCTAAATTATGATATCAAAGGTGCAAGCTCTTATATATGTTATGCATCAATAATCTATATATGTTATATCTACAAGGTGAAATGCAATTTTATAGTACGACTTGATATATGTATGAAGCAAAGAAAATTTTCATATTCATTGAATTATAAAATAAAATTTTACTTGACCTTATTTTATTTAAATAAAAGAGATTCATGGATGATAGGTATATAGGATAGAGGAATCATAACTTTTGCCTAGTGAACCGATAAAGGCAAAGAGAAAACAAGTTTATGTATAATAATTGTTAATCTTATAAATATGATTTCAGGTTAATTAATAAGATGAAAAGTGCAAACCAAGATGGTTTATGTATATTAATGATTCTCAATAAATAAATTACCAAGTGAGTCATAGTAAATATATTTATGATGATTCATTATGCTACATAATCATTATATTTTAATAATGTACCTAGTATCAGTTATGCTTGTGCCTACTTACTACTAATTCTTAAAATGAAATTAACATGTAAATGAATAGTTAATTTATAGGTAAATGCCCTACCATAAAAATATCAGTTAATATTTTAATGTTGTTCATCAATCGTTTGGTGATTTTACTACCAAAAGGAGACTTTTTCAATAAGTTAATTAATTATCATTACGATAAGTTATAAACACTTGATGAGCGTATTAGATGATATGTGTGATGTATTGATATTCCCTCTTAGAAATTATGATTAGATACTCATGCATATGGAATTGTTAAAGACTTATAAATATATTATGAATTAATGGTGAATGATATAGATCATATTTATATTTATTCCAATTATTAAGAAAACTGAATCCCTTAATATAATATTCTTTATTTTAAATATTTGTATTTACAATAGTGATATGAACCTTTATTTGGTTTGGATTATTGATGGTTGAAAATTATAAATTACTTATAAGTTGTATTAATAGAGATTAATATGAAAGCATAACATACATGCATCATATTGTCAATATTAAGTTGTTCATACATTAAATCATTACAACATGATAGATGGAGGTATAAGGGGAATAATGTGATTTATATGATGATGTTGATGAAATATATTAGGCAAGTTAAGTGATCCCTCCATAATAGTAAGTTGAATGGTCCTATCTAACTGTCCATAGTATAATGTTATAATGACATGATTATTTCTTAGGTTGGTCGAGTGGTCTCACCTTAATGTCTTGTGATATTATACATGGTATCACTAATGATTACATTTAAAAGGGTGGTGATGAAGAGAGTAGAGTGTCAAAAATGTTACACCCACATTAGAGACCCTAGGAGTTATACGGATATACGTCGTGTCTAGGGATATATGTGCATGCGTACATGTGAATGTGCACGTCTTTGTTAAGGAATGCTTGTATTGCATGATGTATGTTAGGTGTTTATGTGCTATGAATGGATGTGTAATGAGGATGAGGTACTTATGTGTATTTATGTTGCATTGAATGTGTATGTATGTCTCTAGAGGTTTGCTTATGCGTCGTCACCTTTTTGGGAAGCGTGTCTTCTTGGTTGGATGAGGGACGACTTGTGTATGTGATTGGTATGCGTAAGGTTAGGTATAGCCCTTATACTGGTATAGGGGCAGATGTCGGAGCGAAGCGACGACATCTGCCCATCAGGGGGAGATTCGTGAGTTATGTGTCACACCTGCACACACATGGCTTGGACGTTTTACAATTTGCATTGCATAATCTATGGATTTTGGATGAAGTGCTTCGTATGCCTTTTTCTTGGTCTCTGATTCTTGTTAATTCTCGGTAGCAGTTGAGTTTGGACCCATGCTTGTATGTGTTAGGTTTGTACGAGCTACATGTTGTCCCTAGGTTCTACACCATCCTTTTCGTATGTCATGCTCGTTATGTATCTTATGGGAAGTGTTACTGTAAATTTTAGTTATGGGTTGGTTATGTTGCAGGTAATATAGATTTTGTTTCTTCTTTTCTTAATGTTGTGT